>JABEEJ010000017.1:0-204949 GCA_013363135.1 Fusarium brevicatenulatum | reverse complement strand
GTTGTAGCCAGCCACCCCCCCGCTCCTCGGTTGCGAACTTGGATCAGACCACCATAATACAGACATATACTTACAGAATTGTGTGGTCAGTACGCGGTCTGATTTGGATCAGAAGCCATCCGTACCTGGTTGGAGTGTTCCTGTCAAAATTACCAAATCAATGGAACCATCTAGTTACAGTTATCATCTCCGTGCTGCTGGATCCGAAACAACCGGGCCACCGTACGAAGTCATAGCAAAATGAAGAAGCCTGTGGTATCATCTAGTATCACGATGGCCGTGCCTCAGTCACCTGGTCGTTATTCCCAGTATGCCCAGTGAGCTTCTCGACTTACGAGTGGCCCTTCTTCCGATGAGCCACCTGAATACTTGGGCTGGTCGAGCTGTGGCACTTGACAGAGCGAGCGGGCTCTTGGCTTATGAGATAACGGATGAATAACATCCTTCTCTCTCCAGTTTAGAACGGGCAAGAGCCTTGTGGAGTGCCCGGATAGCCTAGTTTAAGAAGATCCAGATCTGACCGCTCACAATCCTCACTACAACATGATTCGGCATCGCGCCAAACTGACAGAACTCGGAGAACGACACTGACAGGGAAGATATAGGCGCCTCAAACATGCACTCTTCCGCGCTTGACATGTGAGCGGTAGGGCTTGTCAAGCCAAGATGTCCAATAAAGGCTGGATGGGCAGGTCTCGATATGCCGATCACTTTACAGAGCACGAATGCCCGAAGTACCACTTACAGTCGGTCCCCGTCCCCTTCCCGGACCTAATCCCAGCCCCGGTTTCCTGTCTCCTCCCCCCAAAGGAGTCCACCTATTTCCCAGGTCCAATTCCAGCTCAGGTTTCCCAGAAGCTGTCCCCAAGTCCCCCTTTGGGCGGTAAAGGCGGGGGCACTGGCCAATTCGATTGTCGAGTTAATGCAAACACAATCAGGGCGTCGACTTGAATCCACACATGGCTCCTCCATCATTCAGCATTGGCTTTCCCACGGCCACGGATTCATACCAGCCACATCTTCCTATTGGAAGCCTAATAGTTCACGTGGGGAAGGGAAGAGAAGCTTGTCCTGCTTTGACACAACACCATCAGGTTGCCCTATGTTATTTTTGACAAAACAGATCTCACCACATCCTATAACTAGGGCGAATGCGTGAGCACGCCAGAGTGTAGTCATCAAGGGCCTCGAACCATATTACCGCTCAGGCCTCGGGACAACGTTGGATGTCCCCGTGACTAGTCACTCGACTCTTACAGCCTCAGGGGAAGAGGCGACAGACGGAGGAGGAGAAGGAAAGGGGCCGGAGGCCGAAGTACGAGAAAAGGAAAGACCACCACGAGGATACGCAGTCGATAGTGCGGCTGAAGAGGGAGCCTGTGAGTAAAGATGTGACGATCTGGGCAAATGTCACCCAACCCAGCATGTGCTCTGACGTTAACAATGGTGTGAAGCAGGTACGCGGAGCGGCAGTGAGGAAGACCTTGAATGCCGTTAGTGGAAACGAAAGGCACGGCCACTCATTCGCTCATCATCTGAGAAAGAATTAAGGGCCGGAAAAGACATTCGATCCGTCACCTAATAGGTGACCGATTGTCTCGTGGTGCCGAGAAATCTCTTCGGTGGGGTGACATTTTATCTTGTGTTTGGTGGGAGCACGAGACTACCATACAGCATCGCCCCTCCTGGAATGGGAATAGGGCCCTCGATCTTCTAATTTGCTTGTTGGCTGCAAATCGGCGTCCGTGGTGCTAGAACTATTGAGCAGGTTCTAGTGACGTCGGAGTCTGCGGCTTCAAATTGCTGTATAAGCAGTCGGGTCCCTTAAACTACCAACCTCCGTGGTGAAGTACGGTGCCGGCCACGGGCCAAGGCCGACTGAATCAACGGACGTTGTTTATCAAGACGTTCACTGATCGAAGCTCGATCGCACTTCCACTCGACATCATACCTTGATCCTTAGATCACAATCGACGACCAGTTGCTATTAAAGTGACAGCCAGGGCACGCCTGGTTGCATAGGCAAAAGCGATATCCGGCCCACCCCTCCAGACATCTAAACACAAGAGCCGGACGAACACTCGAGTGGCTACGCAGGTCCAGAATTTGCTGCAGCCTCCGACCTCCAATCCCACCATGGCGGGGGATCATAACGAGGACCAGTCATTCTATGACTTTCTCATAGAAGAGCCAGAGGTACGTTAATTGACGACGAGGCGACGGGTTGAGAGTGCACTGCTGCCCCCTTGTGCGATGTGAATTAAAGTTGAAGAGGTAAGTTTGGCCAGTTGGAGATATCCTGTCGAGGTCAATGCTCAATAGCATGTCATGGTTGCAGCAAAGCAGCTGAGACATGTCAACACCATGCATCAGGCCAGTGGCTAAGTCTCGACCCAACTGGTGTCTGTCTCGATTCCGTCTCTCCCGAAGGATGACTCGAGCTATTGAATCATGGTTTGTTGTCGCGCCCTGGTATTCAATGGTACCACCAAAAAACTCGTTTAGAAGAGGCCATTTTTTCGCAAAAGTTGCCTCGTCAAACGAGACACATTCAATTCAATAGCTCAGGGGCAAAAGAATCGACGGGGGAAAAGAGCTGAAGCGAGTCGAGACCTGGAAGAGACAGTAGAGTGGCAATTTTGAGACAGAAAACAGGAGATGAAAGAGAAGAGTGTACAAGCAGTGAAGATGGAATAAAGTCTAACGTTTGGCGTTTCCGTTGGAGCAGATGATAGCGCCGGCGCCACCCGGTCATTTCCCACATCAACAGCCCATTTCGTCGCCGAATCGAACGAGCCGCGATGCGCCGCCGCGGCCAGAACCGACCGAAATCGAGACCCACCACCACGCGAATCCAAACGCAAATCATCACTCGGGTCCGGTGACCTTACCGGGCCCGGTACTCGGAATGCAACTGCCGGGCACCGTTCCTGAATCGTCACGTGCACAATCACGCGCTCACCTTGAAATTGACCTTGATATCGACTTACACGCGCAGCAACACCCACATGGTTCCCATCTTTCTCATGGTGCGCATCCCCAGGCGCATGGAATTCAGGGTCCCGGCCATGGCCATGGAGCTCATCCAGCTCAGAGTTCAGCGAGTCTTCCGCCCGCTGGGTTTGCAAGTCACATCCCTCCCGCCTCTTCTGGCCCAATGTCGATGGATTGGAGCATGTACCATGTTCCTCCAAATTTGCAGCTAAATCACCCTCACTTTGATTTTGAGATCCCAGGACATATGGGCGTTGTTGGGCATTCGAATCATCTTTCGCATGCGCCGACAGATCCAGCCTCGTTTTCGTACGGAAGCAATCTCGTTTCACCTTCAAGCATTCACCCGAATAGTGCCCACTTCGATACAGGCGTTCCAAATCAATGGGACGATTCTATGAGCCATGATGCCAGCACTCCAAAAGTGCGGACCCCCGTTCATCATGTTGCCAGCAATCCCTGGGCCGACATAGACGAACCTACGGGAGACCCTAATGCGACACCTGCTTCTCGTCCACGAAAGACTCCTCGACCGAGACGACAAAAGAAAGAGGCTCGCAAACTATCGGACGCTTCTCAGGGGGCTATGAGTAGCAGTACTGGTGGGACAGCACCTTCGATATCCGATGCTGCCAGTCCCAGTTCTGCGTCACAGAACAGCCGTGCCAGTATTGGCTCCAAATCCGTGTCCATGGCCTCGACAGTATCGACAGCATCTAGCCGCCAAAGCAAGCTCCGCAGTGCTTCTCGGACGTCCAAAAACAGTCGAGACAAGCCCAACGACACTCCCGAAGACCGTCGAACACGTGCCTCTCACAATCTCGTCGAAAAGCAATATCGAAATCGCCTCAATGCCCAATTCGAATCTCTCCTCAGCGCGCTACCCGACCAAGTCCGCCATGGGGAAAGTAGCAGCGGCAATGGAAACGAGGATAACGAATCCGACCATGCAAATGATGCTGACAGACGTGTCAGTAAGGGCGAGGTGCTTGAAATGGCTCGCAAGCATATTCAAGCATTAGAGCGTGAGAGAAATCAACTCGAACTCGAGAATCTTGAGCTTCATGGCAGCCTACGACGACTCAAAGAATCAAATTCCGAAAGCGCAACATCCTCGTCGGGCCAAGAGAACTCTGCCGAACCCGACACGAACAAGGATCCTAAGAGGGAGCGGGATGATGATGATGAGAAAGAAGGTTCATAACAAACAACATATTGTGGATATAGAGAGGCAAGAGTTGCACATCACTCAGAGTTTTCGAGGGTCAGACTTCTCAAACAACAGGCTCATGAACGAACACATGTTTGATAAGTTTGCGTCTCTCTTTAACCGTTCATGCTCTCTTCATATTCCTCTTGTTGTTTGATTATCCTTTGGGTTGCTTCATTTGTTCGCATAGCATGTTAGTCCCATGACGATTTGTTTTACGTGGACACTCCTTACCCATGCGACCTATTACCAGACGCCCTATTGATATTCGTTTTCATGTTTTGGTTCTCAAGTTGCGACAGATTCAAAAGGGGCGTGGGGCTCAGGCAGTATCACGAATGGAAGTGACTCTGTCCTTTCATGGGTGCTTGCTTATATATTTGTTTGGTCTCGTATGTTTGTTTTTGATATTCCTTTTGCATTCCCTCACTTAGACATGTTGTTTGGTTGTCCTTGTTACACCTCCTTGCCTCATTACCGATGCCATCCTTTCTTTGGACTTACGACTCACATGACACAAAAGCCTTAAGACCACACAGCACATAGAGACATGGGCTTTACTTGATTGGACTGAACACATGTTCTGTGTTACATCATGTTGCCACGCCTTCTTACTTGAATCTTCTTCTTTGTCTACATTGGTGTGGAGCATTGGGATTCTATAAGGGAGGGAGCTCTACGGTTTAGTGTTTTATATGGAGCAAGCACGGGAGGGCAGAAGGAACAAAGAAAGACTTTAGAAAATGGTAAGGGATAGACATGGCTTTTGAGAATGGGTTATATGACACTGGCTTATCAGAGACATGTCTGTCTATAATCAAGTTCATGGAATAGACTTATGGTTGCGGTTTGAAATTCATTCCACAATTGTATGACAAGCATCTTCGGTTGACCTCTATAACTTTAGTGTATGTTGACTCTCTCTTGAAGAAACTGTAGAAGAGTCGGACATTTATATTTGAGAGCTAAAGCGACTGATGTCATGATCAAGACGTTGTATACTTTTGGTTCCTGAATCGTCTTGCGCTGCGTGAACCACTACATTTATAATACGACCCTTGACGCATACCATGCAAGGATTCAGATGTAGACATCATCTCAAGGAATGTATCCTAATTCTCAGTCGCTCAATACAATAAGTTCTGGTCACGTCGCATGGGAATCAATGAATGCTTGGTTGTTAAACTTTAACATTTTTTTAGTCATTTTTAACTTAGTATATATACAAAGAGCAAGTAAATGTCTCAAAGTCAGCGCGCTTGGCAGAAATGCATTTTTGGCTATGGTGCCGGTATGTTGTACAGGATAAGATAGATAGCTTACTGCTATGTGCCGCTGATTTTTGTCTAAATGTTCGTAAATCCATCACTCATCATAACTGGAAATATTGCGCCAGTTGATTCCCAAAAGGTCTCTCGCACAGAGTTGGACCTTGTTCTCACCCGTTGGCCGACCCCCCAGTGGTCGACTCCGAAAAGACATTGTGGTAAAGATGAAAAAAATAAATAAAAACACACCCAATGCCTTGTTTAGCTTTTGAGTACCGCCCCCAATGCCCTGAACTGCTTTCTGCAGATCAAAAGTACGCCTTAAATGACCTGGTCGCCGGAGGCTGAAGGTCAAGGCCTGAAAGCCGGACCATAGGACCAGAGACCCAAGTATAGAATGCCTTTCGCGGCGAAGCTCAAACCCATACAAAAGAAATCCAACCATGGGCTGACACACCCAGGAGCCCAGTGTCTTGTGTAAAAGCAGTGTAAAGGCGACATGTGCCGCACGTGAGAGAGATAGAGAGAGAGAGATGAAACGGAAATAAAAAGAAAGTTGCCTCAAGTGTTGAGGTCGGAAACAGGTAACAAATAAACATGGAGCGATCAAATCACTTTAGATGCGATCGCTATTGCCCTTGGCATATGTACGGGGAAACAGTGCATATTGGCCCACAGGAGGGGCCTGGGTGCTCAGACTTGTTGTTCTAGCACGAGGACGTCGGGTCTTGGGAAACTCGACAGACTTGGTGTTGTTGGGGATATCATCCCTGACGATAGACTCGCTTGCGTGGCTCTTGTGGTGAGGCTTCTTGGTGATGGGCACAGAGGGGAATGGTGTGAGCTCAGGAACTGTGTCCTTCTCAGTAGAGGCAGGAGGAGTAGTGTCTTCTTCGTCGCTATCATCGTGTGATTTGATGATCTGTGACTCGCGGATTGTGTTGTTTGACTCAACCCACTTGTTCAGCGACGTGCTGCTGGTGAGGCGAGTCAAGTTAGTCCAGGTGGAGTTGGTAGAGACATGACGCTCTCCAGTAGAGTCAGAGAGGGATGTAGAGTTGGTAGCTGTAGTGGAAGTGCTTGCGCGCTGATGAGACATCTGAAGAGAGTTGTGGCTGGCAGCGTTGCTGACATCCTCATAGGGGTGGTTGGGGTCAACGATACCATGAACCACATCATCCTCACCCGAATAGCTCTGTCTCTCAGTCTCGTTGAGGAGCATCTGTTGATGATAGTCACCAGGGATGAGTAGCGAAGGGGACAGGGTGAAGCCATACGACTCCTTGAAGCTGGATGCTCGAGAGTCGTTTCGACAATGGCTAAGATTGGACGGTCGGTGGACCTTGTCACCGCGTGGGAGCGAGAAGTTATTGGTCACAGCGACTCCCGTGCTTGGGGTGACGGCCTCGAAGGCACTCTCCGGCGAAGCCTGACTAGCGGGGCTTAGAGCCGGCATATCAAAACGGGACGCGGAAAGCATACCGGGAGACGACTCAGCAGTGCCGATGGTCGGTAGCTCCCTCAACTCATCATCCTCAAACAATGCCACTTGAACTCCAGGTGCATGCTCTCGTCCACCTTCCAACGACGGTCTCTCCCACTCGTAATCGAAGTTGGCATCAGCCTCGTGTTCGTAGCAGTAGTCGATATCATCCTCCCAGCTCTCTCTAAAGGAGTGAGCTTGGCCGTTGTAGTGTCCAGCACTGTGTTGGGCAGCATCATTCTCGAGAGTCTGGGAGCCCCGAAGAAGAGGGACCGATTGGCTAGCACGTAGCGAAGACCTGGTACTGATGATACTCTTTGGTGATCGTCCAATGTTTACCATGTGTTCTTCCTCCTCTGGCACATCTGGCAATGGTGGCTCATAAGTTGCGGTTACCGGAAGTGGCCAGGCTGCATCATCGGGCGTGGTGATCGCATGCGAGAATCGGTGATCGTCTACTGGCAATACTGCCTGCTCAGGGGCTATGGCGTAACCATGAGATGTTGCTGGAGGTCGCTCCATGATCTCACTAGGGCTGAAAGGCTGAGGGTGTCGGAACCCACCACTCGTCAGTGGACGATCAAATCTTGCCACTGTAAGTGCGTCACCGTCTTGCAGGCTGGGCTGTCGACTCGAGCCTCTTGGGGGAGGAATAGGGGCACCCAGAGTAGGAGAGTGAAGTGGCTCAAGTGGAGGAGGTCTTGGGGGTCGGACTGGCCGAGGTGGGCTGGTACGGAGCTGCTCCTGGGATCGAGCGTGCTTGATCAATCGACGTGGAAGGTTAGAGGCTCTTGAACTACGAGGAGATACTTCGTGCTCGACAATACGGTCTGAGTAGAAGTTGGGTTGGGGCTGCTCCTGTCCAGGAGTACGAGATGCTGAGTTAGCTACCTGTTCGCGTGGAGTATGCGTCACATGCTGAAAGTTGAAAGGCCCTGATATCTGAAGCTTCTTCTGTAGGGCTGTCTCATCGCGAGATGATTTCCGACGGGCAAAGATAGTAGGCATGATGGCGTCCTTGAAGGTGGTCAAGGAAGTTTCGCTGCTCAATTCAGTCGAGTACAATGAACTTCCCGATGAGCTCTGGGCGCTGCTCTCACGTCTTGAGCGTCCTGACTTGCTCGACTTTGCACGGCGATGGAAGATGTTCTTGCCCAATACTTGCACACTGTCGGGTCGGTCTCGAGAGGAAGAAGTTCCGCTAGTCGTAGATCGTTGGGATGAGTGCCGAGTAATGCTCATATTTTCGAATCCCTGCTCCCATCCTCGCTCACTATTCACAAACGACGAAGACCCAGACGATACAGCCCGGTGACCTCGATTAAGGTGAGACGCATGTTTCATCTGCTTGCTCAATTGGCGAATTCTCTCGGGTGATGGAGGGCCCTCTATGGCTGGCACCATGTATTCGTCCAGATCGATGGGTGAGTGCCGGGTGTGGGGGGATACATCGCGATAGCCATGGACATCATTACTGGCATTGGCTTGCGCATTCTGGTTTGTATCGCGCCTGGAACGATCCGACTGGTATTCTGAGTAATAAGGCATTGTAGCAGCCCACATGATTACACAAGTCCTCCAAGAGGAGGGCGACGGCGGAGCGTGCCCTGTATGTAAACAATGACTTGCGAAACTGGCCTATTCCACAAATTCCTGTTGTGATTTTAAACCAGGCAGGGTAGTGAGATATAGTAAGGAATGGAGTAAGTGAGACCTTAAAGAGAGACTTGGGATAGGGCAGATCAGATGATGCCACGAGGTTTCAAAAATGTATCGAAATGAGGGGTGGGAAAGGTCATCGGGAGATCAAACAACAAGATTATAACAACGAGGATGCAATGTACATATAAGTTAACAAGATGAGCGAGAGATTGATGCAATCTTGGGGCAAGGCAGCTTGTACCCTCCCAAAGATTAGACAGGCCCTAGGAACTGGGGCTAAGGGAGACTAGGGCGGTGGTAAGGGGGGACCCTCGACAGGGCTTCGAGTGGGTTGCGTTGGGCTGTCCCTGGCCCGTCTCGACGGACACAAGCCCCGGGAATCTGGGGGGGTTTTCCTTCTCTGCAAGGCCCATTCTGGCCGGGATAGTCCAGGTAGGATATATGCAAGGATACATCGATCAGGCAGACTTGAGTGTCGATACCGCAATGCGTACTGTGCGAGTTTGAGTGTATGTGCCTGTGTCTGTGAGTGCGAGTGCATTTCCCTAACCGTAACCTCAGACGATGCTGGACTCGTCGTAAGGCGACATGAGGTCCGTGGTGGTGCCATGGACGCCCTAGCCGCCTACCCAGACAGAGACCAAGTGGGTGCAAGATGTTTGACCATCAGTGAGTCTTAATTCTTGTATGTCAGGTTAAGACAAGAGGAAACAACACAAGCCGTTACACAGACACGACGAAACGCCGTCAAGCAGAGAATGAGGAGGTCCAAACAGTCAAAAATGACCTGCAAAACTTTTCACATCCACAGAAGCAACTATGAATAAGTGGATGTTGACACAACGATTAGATGGGTCGTTATGCGTGCGTCAATGGGCAGGTTTTTCTTTCTCTGCAGCTTGAAACAACGACAAGAGCTCAAAGCCAAAGCACAAAAAAAAAAAAAAAAAAGAAAGAAAGAAGGAAAAGTCGGTATCTGCAGTCGGGTTAGTTAGTGATGACAACGCAGCAACAAGTCGTGGTATCTGGACTCTGTTTCTTTCTCGGCTGCCCATTCAATACACGATACTTGCAGCTCAGCACGCTGAGCTCGTGGCAGATAACGACTTTGGATTCCGGCGCCCGGTTTGATAGACTTTTTCTGTCTTCAGGATTTACTAGCATAGCTTCTGAGTGACACACAACTGACAGACCGCGTTAAGCCTGCTGGCCTCAGTGCGATGCTCGACAGAGGAGGACCAAAGCCTGTTCCCTGTTAGCTCTGCTCTATCAGTAGCTTTGGGGGAACCAGCTCCATGAGCAATGCAGGAACGAAGCCATAGCCACTCCGCTTGGCTCGGATGACGAATGAACCCACAGAGCAGGTTACGTACTCGGCCATTGACGTCGTGGGGAGTTCGGAGACTGGAGATGTGACATGAACACAGTGAATCGGTCTCTATGATCAAACGATTCGTTATCTAGAAATGGACATGGACAAATGTAACCGGGGAATCCTTTCAATCAAAATCGGAGGGATCTAATGAAAGTTCGAAATTACTTACCGAGACCTTGACATGGCAACACTTCGCAGAAGACATGCAATAGACCCAGAAGAGAGGGGATCGGTGAAAACTGCAAGGGTCTTCTCACCCAGCCCTTCTACCCCACTGCATTTCCATCCGTATATTCGGAGTCCTTGGGACACTGGCTTCGTGCTTTCCCATGCATGGCTTCATGGTTCTCTTCATTCTCATTTACCCTGTGCCGTTTCCATGCCTTCGACTAATAGCCGATCCTCTGCGAGACTTCCAATCTCAGGCATGCCACAGCAGCTGCGCATTCATTCACGCATCCTGTTATCGTTTTTTAATCGACTGAGAGGACTGAACTCGAAAGCAGGGCAACAGATGACGCGCTAGCTCAAGACCCTTTTTGCGGGTCATCATAAGAAACGCGTCCGGCGTTGCAAGCTCTGGAAGCCCACTAAACATCTTGTGGTTCGTTTTAGCGTCGGGGATGGCGAGGATGATACAGACCGTGGCCAAGGTTGAGCAATGACCACATCTGCAGATTGCTTCATCTTCTCCTAGTTTAAGGAGTTTCCTTGCTGTGGAGGATAACCACTGCTGGTTTGGAACAAGATCTAGCTAAAGGCATGGTATAAGCATGTCTATCATAATCAGCCCAGAAAACACGTGGGATCTGGACGATGAAGCCGGCTTTGAAACGTGTGCAATGCCTTTTCCCATGATCATAGACCAGATAACGTTTGGCGATGCAGCCATTATTTCAGTTGGAAGCTTGCCCTCCAAGCCATGAAGTCCATTGAGTTACTTGAGTCAAAAGCTATCGATATGAGGAGATTGTTGGCTCATTTCATTTCATTGGAGGCGCCATAGTATTGCCAAGACGAGTCTTGATCTTGACGAACTACATCCTCATTTCCTGGTTGGAAGGGACGGCAGAACACTCATGGACTGTTTTTAGACGCCTAGGTGACCAGGTAGTCAGGGAACGAGATTTTCTCATGTCGTAGAAATCTCACCTAACCCCACGAGAGATAAGGGCCGGATGGAGAGAGAATCATGAGTCTAGGAGCTAAGCAAGGTTAGGGGCTGAGCTAGACTGGCTGTTGAAGCACACAGACGGCGTGGCACCCAGCCTGAGCATTGAGGTGAGCTTTGTGCACAAATGGCACCGACGCCTACGGTTGGTAAAACAGGGACGTGAATAAGAAGGGAAACCATCGGTTGCTCATGCGTCTTGGTTCTGCCCTGACCCGCTGCGCTGGGACGGGCTGTGGGACGGCGGACGCGTGGTGGGCTTTGAAAGACACTGCGCCGTCCAAGAATCCGGGTTTGGAAAGAGAAGATCGGCTCGTGGATGACGCGGAAGGACAGCCGGATGAGCGAATATGATGAGACAAAAAGCTTGATGCCGATGCGACGAAACAGACGCGGTGAATCTTTTCTGGGACATTGCCGCGACCTTGTTGGCTCTGCCAATTGCTTGCAAGTTACTGGTAGGTAGTGTTCCAGTCTGGGAGGGGTCAATAACGGAGGGAACCAGGGCCCTGCAGTAACGTGCAGTAGCGCCAGGGCCAGGATCCCTTTGCCCTTTGTGGTTAGTGGCCAGGGGTAGGAGTGCCGGGCCCTTGAGCGAACACACTGAGGCCATCAAGAACGTGCGTGTAACAGAACTCAGCTGGGGCTTCGGGAGAGCTTTGGTTTCCCAACTCCTGCTTGAATCGCGCGTTGGGGCGTAGGGAGCGATACGGTCCCTTTTCTTTCGATTGACTCATCACGGGCCCAGGAACTGATCACGTTGATGACCCAAGTGGCATCCTGCCCCTGTCCCGAGCTCCACAAGAAGCTGCGCCAGCTGTTGAGCTAAGGAAATACGTAGAGACCGTCCTGGGCAACGGCATACGGCGGTTTGCCGCCACTGATCCTGGGGCTGCAGGAGCTGCTTTGGGGGCTTGATGACCCGAGACGCTAAGGCTGGGCTTGGGTAGCTTTGAGCTGCTAGACGGAGGCCAGGTGGCGCCAGAAGCCGCGATGGAACCTTCGATACTCGACGTCGTCACGATATGATTTTGCCGTTGAAAGTTAATATGCAGATTATGATCAGAATGACGCGATGATCAAACCGGTAGAGTGAAGTTTATTGATGATGAGAGGGATTCTGAGAGAACATTGGGGAGATGCGATAACTCGGGAGTTGATAAAGTTGCCCATGCCCAGGAGTTCCTGTCCGTGAGGATGCCGAAGATGGATGGACCTTCCTTCCCTCCATTATACAAGTACCACTCACTTCACTTGACCTCCCTTGCCCGCCCAATTACCTACGTAGGGCAGGTACCTACCCTACGGGTTTCCGATTGATGCAGGCAATGGAATAGTTGAAATAGGTACCTTAATCAACTCAATTAAGGTACCTGACTATTCGAGAAGGTGCGTTTGAGCTTATCTCTCATTAAGCTGGGTAAGGGAGGTAGCTACCTGTCAGTGAGATATTCAATGAGGCAGTCGTGTCTCGCTATATGCGGTTGGTCCTGATATTTTGAGTCCGGGTACACTTTTCCATGTGCATACGATAATTCAAACGAATCTCACTGACCCAAAAGTTCCCTGCGACAATTGCGTGAAAGCTGCATCTCAGCATGAGGTAAGCATCCAGGTCAGGACAAGTATAGTGATTGGTCACGAGCGTTGAGATCACCAGTCACACTCTAACCTATTACCGGGTAGGCAAATTAAACTGCGCCGTATTCCTTCATGCTTCGATGCAGAATTTTTGGGGATTTCATCTTGACACCTCATGCACCGGGTAATCGGAGGGGATTAACGCCACTGACACAAGCAATTGCTTCACTTTAGCCGATGGCTGTCAGGAACGGTGGCAGGATCAGGAACAGAACCATCTGTCTGTCTGCTTACCCTCCTCCACTAACAAGTCAAACCGATGCCTTACCTAACGAGGTAGGTTCTTCCAGTGATCGTTGGTGAGATTGACGAATTCGCTCACTGGCAGGCGGGAGCTTTACTGCTTTAGCTGTCTCTTACATTCATCAACCTGGCAGACCAGGGACCCGGGTTTCGTTGACATTGGCGTCATGGATGTCAAGCATTGAATTCGGAATGACAGAATCTGCAGCGCGGGGGAGATTGAGGTCTTTCTTTGACGATCACCGACCTACCACACTTGGCTAAAATCTACACGAGTCCCATAGACTAAGGTACACCGATGAGGAGACGTGCTTCTGAAGGAATACGTCCCCGGCGAACTCTTTGTCTGTTGGTTGTTGTTGATGGGGATACCTACCTGATGCAGTAACACAACATCTTGCTTATCCTCTTGAATCTCCTGATACTGAGGGCTCCCATATTAACAGTCCATCCTGAATACTACATACATATGGTCTTTGCTTTTGAAGAGCATTACTTCATTATCCAAAGAGGAAATGCTTGCTTGCTTGCTTACTTGCTTGGCCTGGATTGCTGACTGTGCTGTACCTGTCAATAAGAAAAGCAGCCAATCGGCGCAGGAAGGGCCGCGATGGGCCGCCTACGACGCCTTCATCACTTGCAGTCTTACACCCGACCCTTGCCCTGTTCTGCCCTGCGGAAGCTCGCGCGCGGTGCCTTTTTACGGCATCGGAAGCCCTTGCAACAACCCTTACTGAACCAACCCGACCACCGAGAACTGCGGATACCTTCCCTTGCCCGTTTACAACGGCCACCCACAGACTTGGGCACAAGCCTGGGTTCGAGATGAATGAATACTGTACAGACTGGCTGGACTCTGCTGTACCGCACACGAGCATACGGTACATCAGCGCGGGTATGCGCATGTTGCAGTTCCAAGGGCCGAATTCATCCTTTCTCTATGAGCCAACAGCCAACACCTACACTTACAACGGCTAGACAGACAGACACAAAGTCAACTTAGTTAGCTGCTGTACATATGCGACCGCGGAATGTACGACGTCGAAATTCATGCAACCCCCGGACTCTATAATAAGTCGGTGTGACTATCTTTGTTGACCATGCGCATGCCTGCGTGTGAATCCTCGGTCCTTGCAGCTGAAGACGCAGTTAAACCTTGGGACGCAGGTAAGGGCGGCTCATTGACGGTTTTTCCCTTTCCTTCTTGATGAGGGATGTTATTAGGGTTCGTGCTATGGATATCGATACGACAGAACACGACCCGGTGTACGTGGAAGCGGATACAACATGCAGAAACTGTGGAACGATACATATGTAGGTACGGATACAGAGGACCTCAAGGGAAACAAGCATCAACCCTTCATCGGCAAACCTTGATACAGTGTGGCATCTCTCCAGCCTCCGCCTACGGTAGGGAATAGAATAGCGAACAGGTAGACAGACTGTACGGATACAAATTATCACCGATCTCTTCGTGGGGATCGGGAACCCAAGCTGCCAAGCTCACTCACTTACCCACCCGATACCGATTACCCAGTTCTTTCCACGAGAGTTGGTCGGATGTTGAGCCTCTCAACCCTTGCATTCTAGGTCTAGGCATTGATATCCAGTGAAGGATCGAGGATTCACTGGAGAGTTCTCTTATTCCTGGCCTGCCCGTCGTCTCCTCGGGCCTCTGGCCCTTCCTTCCCGCCGCTAAAGAGGCCTGTCGGTTGTTGGTTGTTGGAGGTCTAGCGCCGCGGAATCAATTCTCGTGTTCCGTCACTGGGTCTGTGTATGTCTATCGGCCTCATATGTTTCTTCCCTACCTAGGCAGGCTCCTTCAGTGTCTTTACTGCATCTCGTGTTGGTCGTTTCAATTGCCGCACTTGAAAGCAGCTGTCACATCATCTTGGCAATGCATCTTTGCAAGCCAATTCTGCAAGGAAGATGATCTTGTCAACTCTGGCGTCTGGCTACTGATACTCAGGCCCTGTACCCAGCAGCTCAGTCTCTAGTAACTTTGCTAGTCTGTACCTGTCTGTTCCTGAACTCAAAGTGCCACGTCCCAAAAATTCAAGGACAGGGATCTCACTTACTTCCCTGGTCCTCCAAGTCTAAGATAATGGAATGGGATCTGTCTGGGCCTTGAAAACAGGCCAGCCTAACTGTCTACGCTGCATGGCATCAGAGCTACCTACCTGTCGGTAAATGAACAATCATTCTCTTGGGTCTCCCATCCATGAATGCCTGTATGTACATAGCAGGCACAGTACAATATGGCGGATATGCTCCAGTCCCGATTTAGAGCTCTTTGCAGACAGACATCAGACAGCTAACCATTCGCTAACAAACTCAATTCCGAGGTTGCGCAAGACGTTGGAGCCAGACACATGCTACATCTCCATCCCCTCCCGTCGCTCTTCTGCTCCCTCCCACCGGGCACTGTAGCCCAACGTTCATGGTTCACAAGCTCGGAAGCACTACGACTTAGCTTAGCTTGCGAGTAACCTCCAGGGCCACAAGTGCTGATCGTATCCCAATGGGGGTCTTGTAGCCTCGGAGAATACAACACGTCCCCTGTCAGGCCAAACGGGAAAGGGGCATTTTCTTCTCGTGGCTTGGCCTTAATGTTTGACACCTTTGCAACTTACAAGACACCATTCGGCGAATATCCGCCAGTTTGTATTACGCCTGGTTATACGAACTACCTTCACTGCCTATACCAGAGCCAGCAACCAACCCATTATACCTGCCTACTGCAGTGCCTATACTCACCTACATATGAGATAGATGCTACGGCTACATGCATGCATAGATGCGTTGAATATACGTTGTTCTCGGACACTCGCTCCGCTACCGTTCCTCCTCAAGACCCCTAAGCGAAGCTGAAGCAGGGTACCATGATAGCACAGTGCACAGTCTTATGATCTTTTTCAATGCGACGCGAGAAGCGAGTTCTAATGTTTCAGCCAATTACGGCACTTGTCACATTTTCCATCACGATCGACAAGAGCAGCACTCGACTGTTTCGTTTCAGGACTAGGCGTCCAGTCGCTAACTCACTGAACCTCAAGTTTAAAGACACCAAGCCAAACGATGGTTCAAGATAAGAGACGGGAGAGAAGAGAGGCCCGCCATGGATCACCCCGAGGCTACCAAATTCCCCTGTCCAGCTCCAGTTCAGGCTTGTAACTGCAAGGCGAGCGAATATCCATTGGATTCTAAACATGGAAGCAATAAAATGCTGCTAAACATATGCTATCCCAGAAACTGAGCTAATCTCATCACCCCTACTCTAAGACCCCAAACGCCAACGCTAGAAGCCTGGACAACGAAATGACTCCGGCGCCAGTAAGAAGAGTAACGTGCTAACCAACGCCGGCTCGCAATGTGTATGTGTTTGCATAAACATAATTATTAGATGCTCCGCGTATTATACTTCTCGGTAATCCCCTTGACGATCCGTCCGATCTTGACCTGGGGTAGCTCCTCCTATTGTCACATCTTCGACGTCGCTCGCGAAATAGCCATCGTGGCGCTTCTTGCGCCGGACGCCAAAGAAATCGCCTAGTGTATCACTAACACTGCGTGACCTCCGACGCACCAGATCGTCCTCGCCTGCAGGCCCCTCAGCCTCGTCTAAGGCGCTAGGAAGATTTTCTACTGATACCGGCGCTGCTGATGGTGCGGGGAGCATGTTCGATCGGGAGTTGTTCTCGGGATCAGCATTTTCATCGTCTTCGTTAAAGAAGAGCCCGGCACGGATGGTGGAACGTATACGACGCATCGAGGACTGGCGCACGCTCGGGTCGTCAGACGCACGCAGAAAGGCATCCTTGACTACAGCGGTAACTGTCGACGATAGAGGGGAAGGGGAGATAAAGGTCCTGGATCGGCTTCCAGTACCACCAGGCTTCGAAGGACTAGCTTGAGGCCGTGGGAGAAGCGAGCCATCAGGAGCTAAGGCATCTCTCATTGGTGTTGTTGGGTGGGAGGCAAACGCCGCTGAGCCCGCGGTACCCGGTGGTGCAAGAACAGAGTCTGTAGAGTACGCCCTAACGCCTCTTCCCGGTGGTGTTGACGGCCCTCCGAAATCGTTCCAGGGGAAACCAGAAGCCATAGTCTCCTGGCCTGGAGACATCTGAGAACTCAAAGCCTTGGCTGATGGAACATTACTGTTCTCCTGATGTGGTGTAACCGCGGCTTTCAAGGCTCTCTGTGCATCAGGATAGTTGAGACCTGACAGGTGACTGGACCGTCGTGACCGTGACTTGGGGGTAGAGAACCCTTGGCCGTCTTGGTAGGACGCTGTGCCATTCCCTTCCTGGTTCGCAAGGCCTATGGTATCTTCAAAATCATCGTCTTCAGACAGGACTTCGTCGTCATCGTGGTTTTGCTCACGGCCGCTAGTTATGAGAAAGACGCCGAAGAAGGTAAGGAGACAGCCCCCAACAAACTTGGCCGCCTGTTCAGCGTTTGTTCGTTCGAAATCGCGGTAAAGGACGGCGCTTCCAATGATGACACACAGCGTAAACATTACGAACTGAATAGGAATAACCTGAGTCGAATCGAAACGTTGCAGCGCCTTGTTGACGTAGCGAATCTGCATGACGGCCGTCCCAAGGAGAATAACGATGAGAACGTAAGTGACAGGAGTCGCAAAAGCACGCCAAAGTGTGGAAGACAACATCGACGAAACGCCTTTTGTTGCAAGGGCAGTGTAACCGCCTAGAGCTATAGTCAGTGTCTGCAGAGCAAGCTTCTATACCGTGTCACATACCAAACAAACCAACAAGTCCCAGGTCGATAAGAATCGTGCTTCTTCCGTACCTAGGACTTGCCCACATCAAGACCAGGATAAGAAATATGGTGACGCCAAGATAGATCTCGAAAGCCAACGAAGTGATGGCATCCCATACATCATGGGGATTCAACTTTGTCTCTTCTTGCTTTGCGCTCAGAACAACAGTAACAACACCACCTACAGCAATAACTACACCCCAGAAATCGCGCTGTCGAAACTTCTCGTGGAACATGGCAGGCGCAATGATGCAGTTCGATATCAAGGCGACAACTCCGAGAGGAGAGACGATCGAAGCGGGGGCGAAGCCATATGCGAGAAAGTTGCCCATCTCGCCAAGAGTGATGAGAACTTGACCCAACCACCAGTACGGAGATTTGAGGTATGATGAAGACGTATCATCCTCTTTGCTATCGGTGCTCTGCGATGCCTCGGAGTGAAAGGACCCGGTCAGCGGATCAGTTTCACGGCTCTCGTCTATGCGATTTCCATCGTCTGTACTTGTTCCGTGACCATTTTGATACCCAGCTCCATTGCTACCTCGCCCAATGGTGCCGTATGAGCCACCATGATCTCCAGGGTGAGGATGCTTCAAAGCTTCTTTCGCCCTCTTCCGGTTCCTACTCCGTTGCTTGTGAAGTCGAATATGTGCGTATCTCTGAACATTTAACGCAAGAGCGATGAGTACGTTGCCTACAATGGCTGTGACGATACCGATAAGAGAAGACCACTCTTGTATCTTATCGCCGGGTTTGCCGGAATGATCGTGATGAGAGGAGTTATTGGAGGCGTTTTGCGCCCAAGAATCGACCACCATTGATGGCCATGGCGATTCGACATTGGCCAACCGCATCATCTGGCGGGAGAGGTGCACAACAGGTTTTGGATAATTCGCGACGGTCGATAAGAAAAATTAAGGCGCGATAATTAGACAAACGTCGGGAAATTCGGAGGATCCGTCACCGGGAACGGATAGTAAGATGACCGAGCTTAGACGGATAAAGCGTGATGGACGTCGTGGTGGAGGAATCGATAGTGTCGGTTTGGTAGTCAGTAATTAAGAGTATCATGGGGGCAGCGGATGGTCAGTATCAGGCTGCGTCGTGCAGTTCATGGCCAGCCGTCGCGGACGGAGATGATGATGATGATGGCGATAGGATTTTAGGAAAATCTACCAAGAAACAAAAGAATAATGTCTCAAAAAGACAAGACAGAAAGAAGCTTGCTTTGGGAGAGTCAAGTTGGTCATCGAGGTGATGTATGCCCGCGGTTGGCACGGCCTTGGCGAGCCCGGGGATCCAATGTCATCTCGCATTTTTAGGCGAGGCAGAAAGTAGAAACTGAGGTGTCAAAGTGGAGCTCTGCCTCTGGCTCAGGGTCTTGTCGCTGAAATAGGCCAATAGAATCAAAGATCAACCGTAAGCCACTGGTTCGATGCCTTGGGGATGCCCGTTGTTGCCCGCTACCTACCCCCACTAGCGTTGGACTTTGCCGTCATAACTCGCAATGGGACGAGACGAGAGCTTTCGATTGTCACATGGTTTGCTTAATTCAATTCACTTCTGGAAGCACGACGAATCTCGCATCGATTCTGGCGCTTTCTCCAACAATTCCTTACTATAATCCATCTATTTAATCAAAATTCCTAAAAGACGCATCTCATCGAACTCATACTCCGACGTTTCTGATACCTCTGGGAAACCGGGTTGCGAACAGAAGCTACATAAACGACTGGGCTCTAACTTGATTGAGTCTCAACTGCATCACAACTCACAACTCACTACTACACACAACACACAAACATATCCACTATGCTGGGACCTTTGGATCTTGGCTTCGCCTGGCCATCTGAACAGAGCATGACTTCCATCGCTTTCTCCTCTTATTCCCCGCTGGCTCTTCGAGATATGCCCCAGCCTAGACCAAACGATGCACCCTCCGACATAGACACTTCCATCTTCACCTTCGAAGACGCCTTTGAGGATCTCCTTGCCCAGTCACAGGGAAAGGAACTACCAGACCTCAAATCCAGATATGAGCAACGGAAACTCCTTCGATCCATGTACCCAAATGGTGAGCCTGCGTACTTTTGGCTGCACAGGCTGAGATCACAGGGTCTCTTGGAAGACTCTGGACCCGCCAAGCTTATGAAATCGCTTGCGAACAATAATTGGGACCAACTACACGAAGAGTTAGACCGCAAGGCTCAAGAAGTATGGCGCGCTGCTTTTGGCGAGGATGACAGGAACCACACCTTAAGAGATCATCCCCTGAGCAATGAAGAACGCAATGCAGAGAAAAGTCGTGTGGATGGAGAAAGTTCTTTTGAGTACGACATTGAGGATCTCCGTGCAGAGCTTCATGGACACCGCAACCTGCGCCGAGCACCTAACGACTTTGATGAACTATTCTCTGCCATCCAGTCATCCTTTGCGAGCGAACGATCGCCCTGGGATTCATTTATGAAGCTAATCACCGAGGACCACCCTACGGCACATTCTAATAGCGAAGAGAAGCAGCTGCAGAAGCCTGGAAGCAATGAGAAGCAGGTCGTTACTAAAGACGAATACGTAGATCGATTCGGCTACCTACACACAAAGACGTTGGTCAAGACACTGGATGAAAACGGTAATGAGATCGGAAGCCACAGCCATTATACCGTTCGGCCTGCCCCAAAGGATAATAAATCTACACAGATCGAGGATAAGGACAAGGATGGCCAGGAGTCTGGCATCAAAGTGGAAGGCAGTGCAAAAGCAAAGACTGGCTGGCTCTGGAAATAATGACTTTGCACTCTGAATGTGATGGAGAAGTTGAGGTAGAATTCGCTCCCAGCTCAATGATGTATGATTTGGAAAATGTAGTATTATAACGACAAATGAAGTTTCGACATCATGCTCTTCCAATCAATCGAACGACAGGCTGATTTCAAGTTGCAATACACCCCTAACCATGGAGTTCGTTGTAAACACTTTTAAGTAGACAGGTATCAACACTCTAGCACTCATTTCTTTCCCCGACTCAGAGCCTTCTTCTTGCGCATTACTCGAGTCCGCGCAATCAACCTGTGCTTCATCTCGGCATCTGTCTCTGGCTTCCGGCCACCACCCTCTTCCTCGGCCTGCTTACTGCCTCTGTCATTACCAACCTTATGAGCCTTATCACCCCTATCGCCCTTGCGCCCGCGCTTCTTGTCGTCCCTGGTATGCTGAGCATTTGTCTTGGGCTGAGCCTCAGCCTTTGCAGCCTTGTTATGTTCAGGGTTGAGTTGCCTAGACCTCTCCTCGTTGGCACGTCGTCGTTGAACAACTTGGGCGTTCTCGATCGCGAACTCAACGACCAGTCTCTGTTTCTTGCCAGCTTCGTTCTCAAGCTGATGGCCGTTGAGATAACGCAGTCCCATCAAGGCCCAGTGGTGTGAGGAATACTCGATGAAACCATAACCACGACTCTTGCCACCATCTTTCTCTGGCATCTTTTGTCCCTGTCCACTCTCAAACACGATCTTGGCTTGACGAACGATACCCTTGCCCTTCGCCTTGCGCTCATGCTCCTTCTCCTTAGCGTCCTTTCCGTCTCTTGCATTCTCTTCCTTTAAGAGCGGCTGTCGGCGGCCTGCCTTGACCTCCTTTGCAAACTCAACTACAGCCTTTCGCGCAAGTTCCTTTAGATCTTTGGAATCCATGTTTCGGGGAATGTTGCGTATAGCCAACCGAGTCAGACTCAAGTGTAGACTGGGGTTACCCTGCACGAGCTTCTTTCGTTGAGCGGCACTGGCTTGTCGCACTTGCATTTCTGAGGGTGTGAGGAGGTTAAATAGAGGTGAGCTTCGGTCGATCACACCCTCATTCAGCAGGAAGAGCTTACGCTTGTCCTTCTCGTTACGCTTGGCGAGGGAGCTGTCAGCGAGGTTGGTTGCCTCTTGCTTGTTGACTGCCTGTGCAACTTGGAGAAGACGCCCGTCGAGCGTGTACTTGCCGTCAGGATCAGCACTCTCATCTTGGAGAATGGAGTTCTTGGCTGCTGCAACAGATGGGTCAGGGCGAGGAGCGCCCTTAATGCACTTTTTGGCGTCGTCGACGTCGTAGAAGCAGACGAAGCCAGTGCCAGCAGGTTTCTCCGTGACCTTGTCCATGACCACTCGGGCGTATCGAACCTTGCCAAAATGATCAAAGAAATCTTTGAGTTGCTCATCTGTGGTCGTAAACGGTAGGTTACGAATAAAGACAGTTGAAGTGTTGTCTGTCATCCTCTTCGGAGCTAGGCTCTGCACCTCCTTCTCAGCCTGCCTGTCGGCTTCATCATCTTCATCATCCTCTTCATCATCATCCTCCTCGTCCTCGAGGTTCTCCATGTGATTCTTGAAGAAGTTCTTCAGATCAGCATCCAATTGATCATCTCTGTTAACCTCTGCGCCGCCCTCCTCTTGATCCTCATCATCGCTTCCCTCTGAAGAGGTTTGGTCATCCTCGTCTTCCTCATCAACTTCCTGCTTCTTTGGTGCCTTCTTAGGCTTAGCCTCCTCCTTTGGTTGTTGCTTCTCCCAAGTATCCTTGTCAACAGCCCAGTCAACAGCCAGGGTCCTTCCGTCAATCTCCTTGCCATTGATGGCTTCCAACGCACGTTCAGCGTTCGGCTTTCCCCTGAGGGTAACGAAACCGAATCCTTTGAGCTTGCCCTTGTCTTGAGGCAGATCGGCAAACTTGACTTTTCCAAAGCTTCTGAAAAGATGACTCAATTGTTCTGATGTTTTGATGCTCCAAGGCAGGTTGCGCACAATGAGCTTTGGGGGTCGTTGAAGCTCCTCCTTGCGAAGCTTGTGAGCAGGCAATTCACCGGTAGTATTCTTTCTTTGTCTTGGTTCAGCAACATCGATGCGGATTCGGCGTCCATTCCAATCTTGGTTGTTTAGAGCTTTCTTGGCCTCTACAGCGTCCTCAGCGTCGGCCAATGTGACGAAGCCGTAACCTCTTGACTCCTTGGTCTTTTGGTCAACAACAACAGTAGCGTGCTTCACTGGGTAATGCTGAGAGAAGAAATCGGTAAGACTTTCGCTCGTGGCACCGGGAGGTAGTGATCGAACGAAGAGCGATCTTCGATCTTCGACTCGGGCTCTCTTGGAGGCCTTTACCGCTCCATTGTCGCGGTCTTCGAAAGAAGCGGGATCGAGCGTCTCTGCCTCAGCATGAGGGCGCTTTCGGTCGTTCTTTGATGCACCCATCTTTGCTATGGTTGTGCAAAATGAATATGATCAATAAAGTGCTAGAATAGAGGCTTTGCGACCAGCGAAAAAAAAGTTCGATAAGGCCTTATCGATGGGAAAGTCCTGGGGAGGTACGTACCGCACCTGCCGCTGCATTAAAGTGGAGCAAGTTAGCCCCTCAGTCCCTCGTTGCGACTAAGCCGTAAGGGGAATACTGGTAAACAAACAATGCGAAACCTCCTTGGGCAACTATCAACATTGCTCTCTCAACAACAGTCAATGGACTAAAGCGACACACGAAAAATGCCTGCAAGAACTACCGCCCGTTCTTCGAGGACGTCAGCTACGCGAAGCTCTGCTGCGTCCCGTACCTCGCCAGTCGCTGAACCAGTTGATACCCCTGATAACGCTCTCCGAACCAAAGTATGCGCTGTCTTTCGTGATGCACAGAGGACTACGGCAACACACCGAAAGCTTGTCGTAAATCTACGAAAGATCCAGGAGTCTTGCGCTTACGAACCAACGAACCCTGATCAATCCCAGGCAGATGATTTCGACGAAGATGCTTTTAATCACGAATTTATACGTTGCGTCAGCAAAATCATGCCAATTAAGAAGTCGGAGAGTGTGGGAGAAAAGTCAATTAAATTCACCGGCCTCTTTCTCCAGCACGCAAGTGCAAAAGACAATGAACTTCTAGGAGAGATCGACCAGGATGCAAGTATCATGCCAGAGACTCCAAGCACTCGCCTGACCTCACAACTTCTGGAAGCCATTCTTCCTCTTCTGACCGCCAAGGATAAGGTGGTCCGTTTCAGGTCGACACAGCTCATTTCTCACATTATCAACTCGCTTGACGCGATAGATGACGATCTCTTCCAGAAACTGCGCCATGGGCTACTTAAGAGGATCCGAGACAAGGAGGCCATGGTCCGCTCTCAAGCGGTGCTGGGTCTTGGCCGTCTTGCAGGCAATCAGACGGAGGGTTGCACCAACTCGGATGATAGCGACGATGACGACACTGGGCTGCTCGAGAAGCTGTTGGAGGTTCTACAGAACGACCCCAATGCTGATGTACGAAGATCGCTCCTCGTCAACCTTCCCATCTTACCCGAGACTTTGTCAGTCCTTCTTGAGCGCGCGCGCGATCAAGATGCAGCAACTCGAAGGGCTGTTTATTCCAGACTCCTCCCTGCTCTAGGAGATTTCCGCCATTTATCTGTTAAGATGCGAGAGAAGCTCCTTCGCTGGGGTATCCGTGACAGAGACGAGAACGTCCGAAAAGCTGCAAGCAGACTGTTCCGCGAGCGATGGATTGAGGATTGCGCGGGTGCACCTCCTCAAGAGGATGGCGTACCTGCAGAACCAGCACCTCCCAACTTTGACGGCCTCCTTGAACTGCTAGAGCGCATTGACGTGATCAACACTGGCGTTGAGAACGGCGTTGCACTGGAGGCCATGAAAGGCTTCTGGGAGGGACGCCCAGACTACCGTGAGACAGTAGAGTTTAATGATCACTTTTGGGAGACCCTATCTGCCGAGTCTGTCTTTATGGCCAGGAGTTTTAATGATTTCTGCCGTCTTGAAGGTGATGGCAAGTACCTGAACCTCTTGGAAGAAAAGCTCCCTGAGGTCACTAAGCTCGCTTTCTTCTTGGAACGATACCTTCACGTCTTAACTGCTGCCGTTAAGAGGGTAGCAGAGGCAGACGACGAAGATGAAGAAGAAGACACGGTAGAGCAGGAGTTTATTGTTGAACAATTACTTCTAATTGCACTGACTCTCGACTACTCTGACGAGGTTGGACGACGTAAGATGTTCACCCTGCTTCGACAGGCTATCTCGATTCCCGATTTACCAGACGAGGTAACAAAGCTCGCCGTTGAGACACTTCAGAGTATCTGTTCACCAGATGCTGCCGGGGAGCGAGAATTCATAAGCATTGTTCTAGAGTCAGTGGCAGATGTTCATGACACCATTGTCGACGACCCTCCTGCAGATGATGCAGAAGACAGTTTCCATTCAGCCAGATCAGAGGTCAGCGGCCAAAGCACGCCAACTAAGGGAAGCAAGCGAGGTGGTAGCCCTGAACTGACTGAGGAAGAAGCGCGTGAGAAGGCAGTGAGAGAGATTGTTGTCAACATGAAGTGCTTGCATATCGTTCAGTGCATGCTCACCCATGTGGCAAGCAACCTCCAGGACAATACCGATCTCGTGGCGATGCTGAACAACCTCGTTGTCCCAGCAGTCCGAAGTCACGAGGCGCCCGTACGTGAGCGAGGCCTGGTTTGTCTTGGCCTTTGTGCCCTCCAGGATCGCTCACTTGCCGAAGAGAATCTTAGCTTGTTCATGCATTTTTTCACTAAGGGTCACACAGCACTTCAGATCACTGCTCTACACATTCTCACCGATATTCTCAATGTCCATGGCGCACAGCTCTTATCGTCAACACCTGGCCTGCTGAAGATTTACGTCAAAGCTGTCAAGGGTGGTGGCAAGTCACCTGAGGTCCAGGCGGCTGCTACTGTTGCCGCCTCAAAGCTGCTGCTTGGTCGTGTCGTCAGTGAGGAGGAAGCCTGCCAGGATCTGCTCAAGTCACTCGTCGTCGCGTACTTTGACCCCTCGTCCGCATCCAACCAGACTGTTCGACAGGCACTCAACTACTTCCTCCCTGTCTTCTGCTTTTCCCGAGAAGAGAACCAAAACCTCATGCGGTCCATAGCCCTCGACGCAATCCATGCTCTATTCAATGTTCGCGAAAGCCTGGAGGATGACGATGTGGATGTTGAGGAGGATATGGTCAGCATGACTACCATCGGAGCTTGCCTCGTCGACTGGACCGATCCCCGAAAATGCTACAGATCTACAAACCTGCTGGAATCTGACAAGAAGGCGGTCAATGGTGACGTGCATCTTGACTTTGCCATGGATATCCTAGAGAAATTACAAGGCAACATCACTAGTGAGTTAACAACTTGGAATGGCAATTACGCATACTGACCCATCTACAGAAGAAGAAAAGAAACTCATCGGTACCCTTCTCGGAAAGCTCCACATTTCCCCTGGATCAAGCGAGGAGAAGCTGCGTGAGGCTTACAATGAGGTCAGCATCGCAGTGGAAGAAGGCTTACTGTCTGATGCCACTAGCCGCAGCGCGCTCTTCAAGCTTCATGTCAGTTTGGGCAAGATCGTGAATGCGCTCGATGAACAACAACCAGCCCACCGACGTACCAGCAGGAGTACCTCTGTGATTACGGATCAACCCTCTCCCGAGGAAGAGAAGACGGTCATGGAGGAGCCAAGCATCAAGGAGGAGGATGAAGAAAGTGATGGCACTGTGGTTCCTAAGGAGGAAAAGGACGAACGAGAATCTCTTTTGGAAGACCTTTTGTCAGATGGCGAGGATGTAGAGATGACAGACGTGTAAGAGACAAAGAATGATGAAGTAATGACATGGACGGATACCTTGGGTTCTATTACAGGAGGAAGGGAACTTGGTTTTGGCGACGCGTTCTTGATTTAATATTGTTTCTAAATTTTGATGTTCTTATACATGAATTCCTAGTTAGATACCAGGAGTCATGCTTACACAAAGCTCTCAGATATTCATACATGCAGATACCCATTACTGAGAAGCTAAATGGTGCTAGTTACGCGACCCCAACCAAAACAGGAGACCACCAAAGCCAATGTTGATCAGCACGTGTTGACCGAGACTCCAGGCCATACAGTAGAGATATTTGGGCGAGAAAACTGTCCAAATAAACAGATGAGTTCTCAGTGAAGTGCAAGCCGCCATGACTAATGCAACTGTCGCAGAGACAAAGACAGTCTGCAAAGTAATGTATTGCCAGAAGGCATTGCGTTGACCGTCGTGGTACTTGCGCAGTAGGAGAAGGTTGGCGGCAGATGTCCAGAAGATTGGCCCAGCCCAGTTGCTGACCAAAGTGAGAAAACCAACGGCAAAGAAATTGAAGCCACTGATACCGTTGTATGCGCTGGAAAGATCGACAGAGGAGATGGCGTTCGAGCCACCAAAGGCGAAGAATGTTGTGTATTGGAGAAGAATAGCTGTGATGGTGATTCCAGTCACGGAGAGGTCGGTGGCTTGGAGTGCGTGGAAGAGGATATCAGATAAGAGAAATAAGGGAATGTTTGTAGCACGAGACTGCGTCATGCCAAAGATGGTATAGAGATGATGGAAAAGATATGCTGTAATATGTCAGTGGCTATAGTGCAAATACGGTGTACGAGAGACGTTACCTGACTGCAACTGGCCGTTTCGACCGCCAGTGAACGACCGATAGATGCCATATCCAAACAAGACGCCGAGAAGAATAAAGGCAGTCCTGGCCCTCCAAAGCAATGACTGTCCCACGAACATGTCGTTCAAGCTTCTAGCAAAGCCAACAACGAGCTCCGGGGCATCCTCGCTGGTAAAGTCAAGCTTGAAGCTATACGCAGACATGAGCAGAACTGAGGTAGCACTTGTGCTAGCCAGAGAAGGGAGGCTCTTCAGACGGGCAAGCAAGCGGAATGACATGAGAATGTATCCAAAAGTGATAATAGCCCAGAGAAGTTGAGGGTGCGTGACGACGAAGCTCTTCACGATGTCAGGACTTCCAGCAAACTTCTGGCCAGTTTGGTTCCAGCCCCTGGTGAGTCTTAAAGCTACGAGTGCAACGAAGACCCAAGCGATGCCGGCAAGACTATTTCTCCTGGGATCTTAGTTAGTATGAAAAGGTAATTTTGTACTCGACTATCACGTACCTTCGGATATGAAGCACTCCTTGTATTACCAGCCAAATGCTAGAAGACCAGTACCAAAAGTGCTGTTCCTCCTCAACGTAGCTACTCGCATACATCATGGCGCCGTAGGATAATGTCATGAGGCTGAATGGAAGAACTTGTCCATCTCGATGAGTCCCAAGACTGACAAGAACAACTGTGCTTGCAATAGCAGCGACAGCGGCGATCGCTTGGCCAATGTAAAGCTTGGGCATGTCGTAGTTTGAAGCCATGCTGCTCATGAGATCTTGGGCTCGACGAAGCCACTGTGACATGTCATCAAGCCACTTTTGGTCAAGCTCATTACCAGCTGCCAGTACATGTGCCTCCTTGTTGATCCTTCGCCATTGACATGCCAGTTCGTTGATCTCGGTCTGCTCAAGAGCACAGGGGTCGACGCTACTCTGTGCGTCAAAGAGCTCACTTCCAAAAGCGGCTGTGACAATGTTGAGGATTTGTCTAGCATTTCGAACTAGAATCTGGATCTGATCACTGGTCTTGTGCCAGAAGGGGAGGAAATCAGGGATGAAGGCTCCTAGATTGTTCTTGGATACCGGGAAACCCAAAAGGGCGGCAATAGTAGGCGCCAGGTCAGATTGCTCGACCATGGAGTAGTAATCAAACTCATCCTTGGGTTGAGCTGGGGCAGAGAGCCTATGGGAGACCTTCTTCAGCTTTGGAGACAGGAATACCAAGGCAGGAGAGGTTTCGCCGGGTGAGGAAGCACCATGATTACCAGCATCGTTCATGCCATGGTCACCGCAAAGGACGAGGAGTGTCGAGTCCAAATGAGGCTTGGACTCCATAGCTTCGAAAAGGGTCTTGACAATACCGTCCATTTCGCGCTGCTTGGGAAACATATTCGAGCTTTTGACATGTTAGTGAACAGCTAGGAGAAACAGTCGCCAGTTAAACAAACCTCTTTGGTCCAGCCTTATGCCCGATATGATCTAGACCAAGATAATGAAGCACCATGAGACCCCAATCATTGTTCTCAAGTTCAGGGGCAATGTTTCTGGTGACATTATTGTCAACCTCTGTGAAGTCCTGGGAAATGTCAGTCGGGTTGAAGAAGAGAATCATGTGTTGAGCTACAAACCGCCACAAAAAAGCTGGAAGTTCCATCTTCGCGATCGAAAGTGTCGGGAAACAGCTTCAGCCAAGTGTCATCTCCGTACATGAGAAGCTTGCCCAAGCCCTTGGCTTTAATCTGAGCTAACCAAGTATCTTGAGAAGCGAGTGTGGACGAAGTATCTGCCTCGTCAAAGTTTAAAATAAGATCAACAAACGAAGGAATTGAACCGGTTGTCATGGATTTGATTCTGGGCATAGTAACTGTGGGTGATCGAGCATTGGCTGTAAAGGGCATTGCGCTGCCATCTCGGATGAGACTGGAATTTGATAAGCACGAGCACTGATGAGATGAAATACAATGGACATGTAATACCTTTGAACATAATTGAATCCCGAGGCGTCCGAGTACACAAAGTCGCTACAAGAAAGGTCAATTGAGAGTTTCAGGATGAGATAGTAGGGTTCATTAAAGCTCTACCTTCTGAGGGCATCGACAACCATAAATATTAAACGATCAAATGGCGCATCAGGAGGCGATCCAAAGTCAAGAGACTCGAATTCAGCCAGTCCAGGAAGAAACGGTTTATATGGAAAGAAGCCCAGCGCAAAGACGACAATTGAGACCGGGATTAAAAGATTGGCTGCGACAAGCAACAGAGTGCGCAGTAACGAGCCATTATGAGGGGACACCATTATAAAAAGACAATTATAGAATAGGACAAAGGAGTGACTAAGACGTGGCTGAATATCGTATTTATACAGAAAATAAGCCGTCAAATATGCGCCATCATTATATGGAACAATTAAAAATGTGTCAGCTGTAGAAGTGATGGACGTGTCGAGATGAGAGCGCGACAACCTGTACGATAGCCTTGCCAAGACGAACCAAAGAGGTGGTGGTTGAAGGTGGTAGCGTGATTGGCTGATCAACTCAAACTGGAAGTTGAGCCACACAAGGCTGAGGGGCAAATCTAGATGGAAATTTCGGGTATCACAGATTCAGATTGATTTAGATTTTGCTGCTAAACGCCGATGAATGGATAGAAACCCCCAGAACAAAGACCAGAAAACAATTTTACCCCAAGTTCGGTTCAAGAGCTCTTCTTCTTGCTTTTGGATCGACTACCGTAAGACTTGAAGACAATCTTGGAAGCCTTTTGCTTGCGCTTGTCGACTCGCTTCTTCTCGATGCGACCACTGGAAGGCTTCTTTGAGTCCACATCCATTGCTAGACATGGCGGGTTAGTGAAAATGAATGAGACAGACGGTTTTGTCCAAACTCACATGTGGCTTCAGTGTCTTGAACATCCTCCTTGGCATCATCGTTGGCGTCTTCTTCTTGTGCTGAGAATTGGTATGTTAGCGCTTAATCGTCTTTGAGGTTGTAGTGTACCATTGTCACTCACTGTTCATGTTCACATCTGAAGACTCAGGCTTGGGCTGCTTGGCCAGCTCAAGGAGCTTGGCAGAGAGACGCTCATTTCGAGCAGCCTCGGCGGGACCAAAAACATTTTTGACAAGGCGCCTGTTGTTGGCCTTTCTGGTGCTTGCTCGTGCGCTCTTTGCCATTTTTGTCGATATGGTTGAAGATGGATGGATGCTTGAGTAAAAGTCGTTATCAAAGTCCCTTGCTGCTAAGAAAAAAAAGTTGGGACAAGCTACCGAGGGGCAGTAGTGAGTTTAACTGTGGCGGTGTGTGGCTAGTAGACTAAAGCAGAGATCAACAGACACAGACGCCGGATCCTAGTCCGCTCCCTGCGTCTGCCAGGGATGACCGCCTTCTGTTCTTGGACTCGTGTGCGACAACACTCTAAAGACTGGGCAAACATGACATACCTAGCGTGAGAGGGAGGACCCGACGACGACGAGGTTAAGTTAGAGCACGCGTGGTGGTTGAGATAGTCGATCGAATTCTCATTATTCAGTGTCAGTTGGAGTGGAGGGCTCATTACCTTACCTTTTATAATCCGATTGTACATTTGTCTTCTAGATGTAACTTTTTATCTCGCTTCCGTTCATTCACTCAGCCACTCACTCTCTATTCTCACGGTACCTCGCCTTTTTCCCATTCATTCAGTCGGGTCTGCCACAACCAACCCAAATACCTCTACCTCTACCTCTACAGGCTGCACCCGATCAGCCTGCGCATCTGCCTTGGATGCCGTTGCGCGACTTCCACAACCACTGTTCGCGCCCAACACTGGCAGCACCTTCCTCCCTCGATAACGATAACGACACCTTCCCTCGGCCCAAAAACACAAATATTAGCGACCGGTAAACGGAAGGAACTCGACTCGACATGGCTTCCGCAGGCTTTGGGTCCGCTACGGCTGTACCCTCGCACTCAACAACTGCACACGCAAATCTTCGCTCGGAAGCGAGCTCTCTTGCGCGACAAGTCAACCGCTTGTTAAATCGCCAACTCTCTTCTGTGTGTCAGGTTAACGGAGTTAAGAGTACCGGCATCAAGGCTGAGCTGCAGCGTCGCATACATAATCGTGAGTTTAGGACCTGCTCATACACAATTCACTCTTGTTTTCGTCTGCACTGCGCGATGCCTTCATCTCTCTTTCGCATGCTTGTTCGGCCGTGAATCACTGCTTCAAAACTCCTCAGTATCAAAGCTAATCATGCCCTCTTCGCCACCAGTCATCCAAGAAGCCGTCAACGCCAACGATCCCGTGCGCCTACAGCAGATTCGCCAGAGCGTGCACAATTCTATCTCGAGCTCTCAGACCGGATCCTCGCCCTCTCGGTCCAACTACCCGATTTCACATGGTCATGCTTCTTCAACACCTTTCGGGTTGCACAGCATGTCGTTCCCTAGCACCCACGGCAGCCTGTCTAATGGTCAGCGCTCTGTGGTTAACTTCAGCTCTTCAGTTTCCCTCACCTTCAAACCGAGCCCGTTTTATCAGATCGAGGCGGCAGCTGGTGATATAAAGACCTGCGATGGTATGTTTACGCGCCGTTCTGTCTACCTTGTCCGACTATTTCATACTAACGCCCCTGTCCAGTCATGTCGCAGCACCGTAACACCATTACCTATCCCATCAGACTAGACGACCATCCTGCTTTACAGATTTGTGTTAATGACCCTTCGTACCGAGTTATGGTCTTTTGCGCAGGAGATACCTTAGGAATACAAGACGTCGCATTTCCTCACCAGTCAGAGCTCAAGGTCAACGGTGGCGAGGTCAAGGCCAATTTGCGCGGCTTGAAGAACAAACCTGGATCTACTAGACCGGTTGACATCACAAAAGCGCTTCGTCTTCGTCCGAAATATACCAACAACGTTGAGTTCACATACGCGCTGACATCCAAGGTGAGCACTGTGTATGAGCGTTGTTACAATCATAGTCTGACACCGAACACAGAATTTCTACCTTGTGATAAATGTTTGCAAGATAACATCTGTCGAACAGCTTGCGGAGCGCATTGCCAATGGCAAGAAGATATCGATTGATTCTGTAAAGCAAGAACGTATGTGCCACTCATGGCTTATCCAGTACTCCTGAACCATCACTGACATGCAATTAGTCAACGCCAAAGCACAAGATCCGGATGTGGTAGCAACTTCACAGGTGCTATCTCTCAAATGCCCGTTGTCATACATGCGATTAGCACTCCCTTGCCGTGGCTTGAGCTGCACACACTTGCAATGTTTTGATGCCACTTCTTATCTTCAGCTGCAAGAACAAGGCCCGCAATGGCAATGTCCTATTTGCAACAAGTCTGCAACTTTTGAGCAGTTGGCTGTTGATGCGTAAGTTTATAAGCAATGATTATGAAAGGTCTTCCTTTTCTGACCTCGAGCAGTTATGTCAAAGACATCCTGGAAAAAACACCAAAGAGTCAGGAAACTGTGACCATTGAACCCAATGGCGAATGGCATCTCAAGAGCACAGATGACAGTAGTCAAGGGCACACGAATGGAAACTCATCTTACGCAAATGCCTTTGATGATGACGACGACGATCTGGTAATATCGGAGGTCAATTCTGTTGGCCACCGCCGTTTAGAGACGCCCAAAATCTCTACACCGATTAGTACGCCAGTAACAGCAGGTCGTGACGTGTCGTCTTCTGCTGGACCAAGGGGCATAGCCTCTACCAGCGCGAAGCGCCCAGCGGCCGCTGTCATCGACCTAACGCTATCTGACGACGACGATGATGATCCGCCGCCACCCCCAAAAAGGCAAAACACGTCGATGAACGGATATTCAGGCAACCTGCCCAACAACTCTCCAATCTCGCCAGGTGATCTCGGGTATCTTTAGGGGGATGCTCGTCCTCAGGGTCGCAGGAAACATAGACGGAATCGTAAGACTCTTTAAAATCAGTCTATGGTGGCAGTGTATTCTGTCACAGGGGGGCAGTCCATTTAGCTGCTTGGTATTATGGGTGTTGGTTGATGACTTTTACTTTGGCATGTTCTGAACCGGCGTTGGAGGAGACGGAAAATGATTCCCCTGCTTATTACCGGCATTGCTATCACGGTTGTTTTTCGCGAGGTGTAAGGGAGTATTTAAAAGAAAGGGGATCAGTCGTTCAGGGGTAAGTTACTTTTAGAGACACGGTCTAGTCTCAAACATAATAGGAGGCAATAGAAAGACAAGCAACCTCTTCCACATGTTCTCATTCCAAATAGGGGCGTCATGGAAGGCAAAGAGTACAAAGTTTGACGATTGTCCACGTCGCGAACCACTGTTGTGACGATGAAGTCACACGGCGAATTGCAAATTATTTTCACAGGAAAACGCGAGTATCAGAAACGCATAAATCATTTCTCATTCATGTGTATTGGCTTCAAAGAGAAATATCATCTCGAGCATGCCTTCTATCTCGCCCTCAAATCATCACATCCAACCCTGATTTAAAACCAAATTCCTATCCCATCATGACCCAATTGACTCCATAAATCGCACATACTTTTTTCTTATCGCTTTACCCAATTATGCTCCAATGTCCTTTCTCTTGCTAGGCACAGCAGTCTCAGCCTTCCACGAGTCAACGTTGTGGATCAAGCAAGCCTCGCCTTGGTCACGACGGGTGAGACGACCGATGCGGTACACCTTCTCACCAGCATCGGTAAGAGCCTGAGAAACACTGTCGGCCTTTGCAGGGTCGACAGCAATGACCATACCGACACCGGAGTTGAAGGTGCGGCACATCTCGATGGGCTCGACGTTGCCAGCCTCGCGCATCCACTTGAATACAGGAGGAATCTCCCATGAGCCGAACTCGATTTCAGCAGCGAGAGACTCGGGGATCATGCGGGGAACGTTCTCGACGAGGCCGCCACCGGTGATGTGAGCAAGACCCTTGATGTGTGAGAGGACGGGCAGAAGAGACTTGACGTAAATGCGTGTAGGAGTGAGAAGGGACTCGCCAACGGTGGTGGACTGGTCCCAAGGAGCAGGGTCGGTGTAGCTGAGGCCAGCGCGAGAGACAATGCGACGAGCCAGAGAGAAACCGTTGGAGTGAACACCAGCGGAGCCAAGACCGAGGAGGACATCGTCTTGAGCCATGTCATCCTTGCGAGGAAGCTTGATATCAGCAGTAACGGTACCGACAGCACAACCAGCAGCGTCGTAATCATCGTTCTGGTACATACCAGGCATCTCAGCAGTCTCACCGCCAACAAGGGCACAGCCAGCTTGTCGGCAACCATCAGCAACACCCTGAACGAAGTCAGCAGCAGTAGAGAGGTCCAACTTGCTGCAGCCGTAGTAATCGAGGAACATAACGGGGGTAGCACCCTGAACAACGAGATCGTTGACGTTCATGGCAACCAGATCGATACCAACTGTGTCGTGCTTCTTCATTGCCTGGGCAATCATGAGCTTGGTGCCAACTCCGTCAATAGCACCAACGATAATGGGAGCTTGAGGGTAGCCAGCTTGAGACAGATCAACCTCACCACCAAAGCCACCAATCTCAGCATCAGCGCCAGGTCGCTTGGTGCTGGCAACAGCCTTCTTGATCTTCTCGACGAAGTCGTTGCCGGCTTGGATATCGACACCAGCCTGGGCATAAGTCATGGAGGTCTGAGCAGTTGAGCGGAAAGCTCGGTGAGCGATATCCTTTCGGTAGAAAGCACCCTCGAAATCAATGACCTTCTGGTCAAGAGCGGCATAAGCAGCATCAACAGCAGCTCGGAGCGAGTCACCAACAGCGTTGATAGCAATGACACGACCACCAGAAGTCTTGAGACCAGTGCTGTCAAGTGTAGTACCAGCGTGGAAGATGTTGCAGCCAGCAGGAGGCGTCTGGACAGACATAGTCTTACCCTTGGGGTAAGAACCGGGGTAACCACCGGAAGCAAGGACAACAGTGGCGCTGAACTTGTTCTCAATGGTAAGCTTGCAGTTGTCGAGGTAGCCGTTGGCACAAGCAAGCATGATTTCAGCCAAATCAGTATCGGCAGAGAGAAGAGGAAGGACGGTTTGTGTTTCAGGGTCACCGAATCGGACGTTGTACTCGAGAACTTTGGGTCCCTTACTGGTGATCATGAGGCCAGTGAAGAGAACACCACGGAAAGGCTGCTGCTCTCGGCGCATACCGGAGATGGTGGGCTCGAGAATCTCGCGGTCGATGAGCTCAGTAAGCTCCTTGGTAGCAATGTTTGTAGGCGCATAGCATCCCATGCCGCCAGTGTTAGGGCCCTGGTCTCCATCGAAGATGCGCTTGTGGTCCTGGGCGAGAGGCAGAGATCGGATAGCGTAGCCGTCGCAGAAAGTCAGAACACTGAGCTCATCACCAATGAGAAGCTCTTCGATAACAACCTCGTCGCCAGCGTCGCCGAACTCCTTGTCAACCATGATTTGCTTCAAAGCAGCCTTGGCCTCCTCCTTGGTCTGGGGAAGGATAACACCCTTTCCAGCAGCGAGACCAGTGGCCTTGATAACGACGTCATGGTCGACGCTATCGATGTATGCAACGGCCTTGTTGTAGTCGGAGAAGTTCTCATAAGCGGCAGTAGGAACGTTGTACTTCTTCATGAAATCCTTGGAGTAGGTCTTGCTACCCTCAAGTCGCGCAGCTTCCTTGGAGGGACCGAAGCATGGAATGCCAGCCTTTCGGAACCACCCCTCAACACCGTCGACGAGAGGAGCCTCAGGGCCAGGAACAACAAGATTAACGCCGTTCTCCTGAGAAAACTTGACAAGACCAGCGAAATCCTCAGCCTTGACTGAAGAAACATTTGTGGTCTTGGGGCATCCAGCAGTTCCTCCGTTACCGGGGACAGCAAAGATCTGCTCAACTCGAGAAGACTGGCTGAGCTTCCAAGCCAGGGCGTGCTCACGGCCGCCGTTGCCGATGAGCAGAATTCGAAGGTCCGCCATGTTGGTTCGTGAGAATATATGCGAGGTGAAGAATGGGCACGAAGGCGATTCCGAGATTCGGCGGCGAGAATCGGTCCACAGAGGTTCTCGACTCGGGGTCTTTGTATATACTAAAAGAGTAAAAAGTCAGTATATCGTACAGGCATTCGAATTTTGAATGCGACTTACTTTAATTGATTCCTTTGAGAGGAACCAGCTCCGTAAAGAGACAAAAGTTGGTGGTGGACTGAACTAGAATCGAACTGACTCTGCACCTACACTAAACTTTTTCTAACTTTTCAATGCCCCGCGCTCTTTGCTCTTTCCCTCAATTGAGCCCCGCGTTGTATGGACCCTCCAGCCTTTCATTACGGCTTATCGTTATCGATAACGCTGACTCAGCGAGCTTGAAGCTCCCGCCCAATTCATCCAACCAGGAGAGCACTCCATTCGGTGAGCTTGGAAGTACGTATCCCTTTGAGTTCGACGCAAACGACGTCCTTCACTGACCACGCGCACGAATATTAAATCATATTCCAGATCACACATAGCTCCCGACCATTCTCTGATATTGATGATCTAACGTGAAATCTACCAAACAGCCCATCATGTCTTTCGAACCCGTCATGCCTCCCTTTAACTCGAGCGATCCGTCTGCCAACTTCCTCAGCTCCTCCTGTCTCGACTTTCTCCTTATTGAGCTCGTTCCTATGGCCTACCGCGTAACTCATGAGCGAGATTCTATCGCATCAGAATCAAATGGCGCACCCGCAGATACCGCCTCAACTAGCCATGCAGTAAGCTCCAGCGCAGCCGGAATCATGGCTGGTACCGCGACAAGGAAGGACGAGGAAGAGGATATGGACGCAGTGCACTATCGCCTTGAGATGTTGGGCTACAGAGTAGGGCAGGGTCTTGTAGAGAGGTGCGCTTCGATGTTTGGAGTTCCCTACGCCGCCATGGCTTACATCGTAACAGATTCTCAAGAGACAGACCACGATTCAACGACACACTCGACGTTATCAAATTCCTCTGCAAAGATCTCTGGACGCTGGTGTTTGGCAAGAATATTGACAATCTGAAGACAAATCACAGAGTCCGTTTCCCTTCTCCGTTCGGTACGAGACCATTACGCTGAATTGAGCCAGGGAGTTTACGTATTGACCGACAACCTATTCCGACCCTTCTCGCGCATGAGCACAGAAGCTGGCGGCCAAGCAATCGTTCGCGCACAGCCGGTATGGTCCCAGAAATCCCAGATCTCTTTATAATATGTTCTTTTATTGACTTGCTACGCCCCGCAGTTCTTATGGTTCCCATGCGGTATCGTACGGGGTGCATTGGCTGCCCTTGGAATCAACACCAGTGTCCAGGCTGAAATCAACGAGTTGCCGGGTGCCGTGTTTCAGATTAAAACCATACCAAACAAGCCCTGAGGGATTTGTCTGTCTAGCTATAATACCACGATACCCTTCTACCAAGCCTGGGCACAGCACACCGAACATCCAACCAACGAGTGCCATGAACGCGCAAGAGCTAAATTTCGCCATGGTTCAGACCAATCCTTGACCAAAACTCCAATCATACCTGCAGCAGCTCCCAAGATTCATCAATATCGGGGCTATAAAGACATCGACCGTAAATCATCGCCCGAAACATTTCACAGCCTGCGCAAAGTCATATCATCAGCAATCGCGCTCATGACTCATATTACTATGTCTAGTGCCATAGCTATGGGCCTCTTCAGGAGTGTCCTTGCTTGCTCTGGAAGCCTCTTACTGGGTATTAGGAAAGATATCAAATTGGGGGTATTCACTTTTGGGGAGGGTTGTGGACAAAGCTGACACCCTTGGAGATGTTGCCCTTGAGGCCCTCGGTGGCCTTGGCCAGAAGAGCCTTCTCCTGCTCGGTGATGCCCTCCAGAGGGTTGTTGGCCTTCTCGGCACCGTTGGGCTATGTAATATTAGCACATATCCCAGCTAGAAACGAAACAATCTGTCACTTACGCCGAGCTCAATGGGAACAGAGAAGAAGTCGGTACCAGTCTCCTTGGCGATGGCCTCGCCTCCGGGAATACCGCCATTAGACACCTTGGGAAGGTAGACGTAGCTAGGCTCAACGAGTCCCTTCTCACCCTTGACGGCACGGAGAACCTTCTCGGCAAATCTGCAGTCATGTCAGTTACTGGGTGGAGCAGTGTGAGATGGTCAGGCAACCCACCGGAAACCAGCGTAAGCCATTGACAGAGTGGCGCTGCCAGCACCATCCTTGGCCTTGACGACCTCGTCACCGCCGAACTGGACGCGGTTCACGAGAGCATCGTACTTGTCCTTAGGGATATCAACAGCAGGCGAGGCCTTGCTGAAAAGAGGGACGATGGTCTCTCCAGAGTGACCACCAATGACGGGGATGGTCAGCTCTTGGGGGTTAGCCCGGCCAGTGATCTCAGCAACGAAGGTCTCGGCACGGACGATGTCGAGGGTGGTGACACCAAAGAGACGCTGGGGGTTGAAGACGCCCTTGGCCTTGAGGACCTCAGCAGCGATAGGGACGGTAGAGTTGACGGGGTTGGAGATGACAAGGATGAAGGCCTTGGGGGCGACCTCGGCGGCAACCTCGATGAGACCCTTCACAATGCCAGCATTGATGTTGAAGAGATCGTCACGAGTCATACCAGGCTTGCCTGTGCGGGGGATGTGGTCAGTAGAGTAAAAACTGGGGGAGGGGCTCCGGGGTCGGTCGGACACGCGGGGACCAACGCCGGATGTCCGGGGTAAGAGCTTTACATACGGGGAATGCCAGCGGGGATGACAATAATGTCGGCGTCCTTGAAAGCAGCCTTAGCGCCATCGTTGGCGGGCAGGTAGCCAGTTGTCTTCTGCAGAGGGTGTGAGCAAATAGTGTGTTTCGGTGGAAGGGAATTATGCATGTTCGACTGGGGAAAATCCGGGGTCGACTTACGGCGCGGGAGGAGATGTGGGAGAGATCGGTGGCAACGCCGGGGGTGTTGACGACATCGTAGAGAGCAAGCTCGTCGATATGAGGGGATGTCTTAAGGAGAAGAGAAAGAGGCTGTATATCGATGAATGTCAGCTGGTGTAATTTCAACATTTGAGTGAGCTAGTTTCAACGTACCTGACCAATGCCACCAGAGGCGCCAGCAACAACTATAGACAATGTCAACTATTGCTCTGAGAAGTGCTGGGACAACATTCCAAGGTGTGAAGAGCGCGAATATCATAGGCAGACATCAAGGTGAAGGAGGGGGTGAGTGAGTCGGCGCTCGTACGTACCAGCCTTGACCATTTTGACTGATTTTACAGGTATATTTGGATTGAAGGAGGGGTAGTTGCTCTGTTGAGACTTTGTGAAAAAAGAGAAAAGATGGAAATGGACGAAGAGCTTGGATGGAAGAGTCAAGATGTGGGAAGAATGAGGAGAGTGGGAGGAGGGTCAGGAAGTGGGAGAGGGTTCAAATAAGTAATGTAGAGGAAGAGCCTCGAGGGTGGTTAACGCGACATGAGGGATGGAGGAGACTGGGCAGCTACCTTACCTACTGGCAACCTCCACGGCGATACCTGCCGTACGCTACTAAGGTGAGTTAGTTCCAGATACAGCCCAGGGCAGCTCTCCATACAGTAAGGTACAGGTAGGTAGGTACGCCTCTCCATACGGGTACACTTCAAGCCCTCTGAGACACTCCCGACGTATTCTAATGACATGCCTTACCTAGTCCCCTTGCTAAGGCATCATAGCACTGCTCTATTACATGTCACAGTGCCCGAATTATTCTCTCCGAGCTGGCCGGGACCCTTCACGGCGATTCACGGAGCTGGGGCTGGGCTGGTAAATTTACATGTCCGAGATTATCACAGGCGTCTATATTTGCCTCCATCTTTTCTGCCGCAGACATGTGCGACAGCCTAGGTGCCAGATGTCGAGCGGGGAAAGCAGCAGAAAAGAGCTGTGCAACTTTATGAGAGCTCTAGTGGGGGGTTCCAATTCCATGCACGCTCAAGGAAACCCCTCCTTGCAAGGGTCAATGGCTATCATCGACAATTGAGGGGCATCATCCACAGTCCAGAACCCACTGCCCATTACCAGGCCTATTGAACTGTCGAACCAAGAGGAGCGCCATCATCATCTCGCTTCTCTTTCGCCAGCTCCTGATTGCTTATTACCATCTATCACGAGTTTGCATTTAGAATAATTACGTTACTGTCCTGATATCACCTACAGTTCCGGAGGACTTTGATCGTTGCGGGAGGGGCTTTTGCTAATACTCATGATATTATCTCAGACTACCTACGGTACATCCTTAGGTATCTTACATGCCTCCACCATCATGGATTTCATCTTTCCCTTCACCCATTGATATTTTCCCCCTCTCGCCCGCCCACTTTGACCTTGCAATGGCGATCCGCTCCAGTTGTCAGAGACCTGGCGCAATACTTGGCGCAAAGCCTTGCGCTGAGACTGGTGCGCAAGCGCCCTACGCTGCTTTCCTTTCTCTTTTTGGAGGGGGTCCTACGGATAGACTATACTGTAAATTCTGATGGAGAACGACGTACGCCTGGTACGATGGCAACGGAGCAACGGACAAGCCCTGACCACTTCCTGCATCAGATTCCCCATGGTCCGCTATTCGATTGGGTCTTATACCAATCAACATTGATGTTAGATCAATCTTGCTTTGACAGACTATGCTAAAGATCGCAGACCTGAGTCTGGTTCGCTTCTGGAACCTGAGCCCTCACATCCAGCGTCCCGTGGGGAAGGCTGTCAAGGGACCGATGTTCCCCTGCACCTCCAACTCGACGACAGCTCCCGTCTGGACAACTCACCGGGCCTGACCGTCGCAACCCCGAGTTGGGAGCGATCTTTACCCCGACCCAACTCCGGTGAACTCACCAGATCCAAACTCAATTGTCCAACCAAGCTCCACGAGGACAATTCAACAAGTCGCTCATATGAAAGTGTTGGTAATCCTATCGTGTAAACCCCACCTTGTGTATTACTCCCTCTGTTTCTTCCCCTACTGGGTCTGTAACTTATAAGTGGACAATACCCTCTCGTCGCAAGAATTCACTGTTTGCAGAAAATCAACAAATTAGATATCTGTTCAAGCCACCAAGGTGAGGGGGCGGCTGATCCCTCCCCGTTTCCAAATTTGGAAATTTCGCAATGCATCTCTGCAACCTTGGTGGTTGGTTGGTATTAGCTCACCTTGAGTATGAGCCAAGTCATTTGAAACATCGTCACGATTCTTCATTGATTTCTTGTCAAACAAGTTTCGTCTTTTTCCGATACTTCCACGGATGGTAGCCTCCAGCATCCGGATGTTGATATGCCTCATATCGTATGGCAGCCGGATATTTGTCGTTCAGAAACTGACTTCGGTGGATGACTTGCGTCTATTGCACCAACCATGTTTCATGCCCTTCACCTTGGTCAGCGTCTGGAGATTGACATGCGTCTAACCCAAGAAAACTAATTCCGAATTGTGGCTACATGAGGCCTTGAGCATCAAAACATTCCGACATATGATCTTGTTGTTCAAGATATTGCTCCGAACTTATCCGGGACAGTGACGTCTTGAATCGCATTCATGAGGATCCTCGGCGCCTTGACACTCGGCATGATCCTCGGTATCCCGTGGTACCGAAGTCATGACCCGAATTCTACCGCTTCGCACTTATACATCCAGACAAGATCGTGAGCCTCCACAGATGGATGATCACAGAACTGGTTAATGCGGACTCTGTCCAGACCGGCCATGTCGTTCATGTATTTAATTATTGGTTGAGACTCTTATTGTGCTACGCCACTAAAGGTACAGTACATCGAAACGTACTCCGTAGTTCAGCCTCAATTGTCGTTGATATGACCTGCATCATACATTCACGGACATACACTCTCTTGTTCTGAGAAACAGATTTTGGGTTGCCGGCGATATTGCCAGCGAGATATTCATTCATTTTGAGCTCACTAACTCCAGCAGTGAATGACCCAGAGACCTCGGTTCATGTGCTATTCCCACACTGATCTCTTTTTCATCAGTTGTGGGCTATGCAGCTTGCCTCCCTAGCTTCATGCCCCAGCCTTTTTCACAATACATTTCTATCTTGGTATTAGACAGCTTAGTTCTCCTCAGCAGCGGCGGCGGCCTTCTTGGCCTTGTTGCCACGGAGCTTCTGCTCGGGCTCGGGCTTGACGGGCTTGTTGGACTTCTTGAGGGCGGAGGCACGCTCAACGGCAGCGGAGCGGAGGTCAGCACGGTAACCGTTCTTGGCAGCCTGGTTGGCAACAGCCTGGTAGGTCCTGTACGAAAGAATCACGGTCAGCCCCATTCCGCCAACGTTCGGTGTCGAATAACAACGACGTTGTGGGCGGTCGAATACTCACTTGCGGTTGCTCTTGGATCCGCTGTAAGAGGTCTTGACAAGGTTCTGGGCGGGCTTGTTGGGCTGAGCCTTCTTGGAGGTGACAATAATAGCACCCTTCTCGCCAGAGGTGATACCGAGGGCCTGTTAAATCGGTTTGTTTAGCATCGTACGCTCATCGAGTCGAGACGTCTTCATCGGGGCTGCCGTGGTCGTACCTTGTCGTTGACGAAACCAGCGTGCTGTGAGGTGAGTTAGCGCACACGATCTCCCATGACCCCTCGAATATCCGAGAGGGTATCAAAACTCGGCAACAGAATCGTACCTTGCGAGAAGTCTTGTTGGTCAGGTTAAGGGGGTCTCGGGAGAACTGAACACCGCCGTTCTTCTTGCTCTTGGCGGAGAAGCAGTTGTTGTCACCTGCGCGATCGCAAAAACGTTTCAGTAATTGACTTCTTCAATAACAAGGCGCATAGCACATCGTAGGCCAAAATTCATATCATATCAGATGAGAAATTCGTCGAAGGGAGACTCACGGACGATCTCCCAGATCAGGTCCGAGGAAATGTTGGAGAGCTCCTGGGCGGTAGACATTGTGAATGGAGGTTTTGGCGTGAAAATTGACCGGGGAGAGTGAAGCTTGAGGTTGTCGTCGTCGAGATATCCAGTTCCAAAGACTATTCACCAAAGTCGGCGAGAATTGTGCGTAGAGAAATTATGGGGCTCGCCTAGCTTGCCCAACAGGGCTAGACACCCATCCATGCTGACTTTACTGGCCAAAGGGGGCCCGACGGGCGGGAGCATCGAAAGACTGGGCCAGAGTGTCAGTGGGTAAATTCATTGGAACAGAGTCGAGAGGCGAATGGGTTGATACGACCAACCCCTGATGTCATACAATAAGACATTCAAAGCTCAATTCCTAGTAGTGACAGGAAGGGCACATTGCTCGGTTCAGTGATTGAGATCTATCTAAATACAGCGTATATGCCTCTATCTTTCAATAAACAACTTCAGAACCAACTTGCGTGTCCTTGTGCCTGTAGCGGCTGTGCCAAGCCAGAAAACGCGTGGCTTAATTGATTGGGAGAGGGAGCCCGAGGCCTCGCAAACAGAGTCACGTCAGCACTTTCATTCCTGAGACAAAGCGAAGGAGGCTCGTCTTTTCACTTTTCTTGCTAGACTTCCACTTGCACTTATTCAAATCCGGACCTTGCTTTGCTTTGCGGAGGCCGAGAAATAGGTATCAAACCACGACTAATAAACTCTGCGCTTGCGACTCTTTATAGTTCGTCTTTGACCAGAGACGGGTTATTTATTGATCATGCAACTTTGAAGTTCTATTCTCTTTCATACGCCTGCGACTTGGCCGTTCCTCTCTTTTGTCCCCCGATCGTATCGCTGCGTTGCACATAAATCTGTCGATCGACCCCCCACTACCAACCATATTTCTCTCTAATACAATACGAACTCGCCCAACATGTCGTATCTTCTCTACTCGATCTCCTTCTTCGCCCTCGTCCTCGGCACAGTCCTCTTCTTCACCCGCGCCCACTGGATCCCCCACGTCCAACATCTACGACCCAGACTCCCTGGCGCAGACTACATCTACTCGCGACTCCCCAACAGTTTCGCAGGCGATATCGAGGCCGGTCTTTCCAGCAATACGTTCGATCTCTCTGGAAATGTCGACTCAGGCGATTCGCGCGCTGGCCTTGACGATGCGGCCAAGGCCGAGGTTCTCGCTATCATGAAGAAGAGAAGAATGAACTTTGACCAGGCGAGGAAGGTCTACATGGAGAACCGATTCAAGGCCAACGGTATTGGAGCTGATGGATTACCGAGGGATCCGAAGTTCGTGAGCTTCTCATAAGAGGTGCGTGAACATGCGAAACACCCGACGAGAAACGTAGCAAACGACGATATTCGACTACGAATTCGACTCTCCGATTATTATTATCATTACAATTCCTATTCTACAAAGTTTGGTGCTTCTGCATCATTCGAAAATTACACTATGTCGAAGCGATAGATTGCTTGACTCGAAACACTTTTTACGTTGGCACACCAGATGCAATTTCCTATAGCTATCAAGTCTTTTTGGTTTCCCTGATTTGTTATGCGTTTTCCTTATTCCTATATATTTCGGCAGCGTTTGTTGGATTGTTCAATACAGGATTTAATATCAGTAGCGAGCACTGGTCAACTTGAATGTATATTGATACAATCTTATCGATGTCTGAACTAAAGGGAAAAGAAAGTCTCGACAACAAAGGGGGTAGTGAGGAGACCTAGGATATCATCCCATTATGGAACTTCAAAGCAAGCGACTTTCTCTAGTCTTGTCCTCAATCTTGAGCCCATCCTTATCAATTATCATCAACGCCTGTTCTCACTATTGGGAAGGCGAGGACTTCAGTGTAGCTCCATGGACCTGGGTGGTACTTAGCAAGGAGTAGTCTGCAATTACCACAGTGATGAAAAACATTCTTGAGCCTGTCGATGAAGTAGGGTACCCATGCCAGCCAAAGACCGATGCCGCTGACGACTACGGCCAGGGCCACAGCACTGAACATTTGTGTCAGTAACAGGTCTTTCGCAAGGAAGGCAAGGACAGACTCACTGAGTCGTATTACCGGATTTTTCCCTTGTGATAGTCCTGGCCCTGACTTGACACTCTGGACAAACGACGTATTCACTCCGATGTTTCAGTCCATCGAGCGGCACACTCTGGAAAAGCTCCCCCTTCAGCTCTGGTTCCAACGGATCTTTGCGGCCATCTCCTTTCAGATGTGCAGGAGGTGAGCTTGCAACTGGTGGCTGGGCGAGTGGCGAGCTGAATTCGATGGACCTTTTGCTTGGAGGCTTTTGATTGTTGTCCTCGAGGGAGTGATGTGCATGATGCTGATGATGCTCGGGGTTAGGTGCTGGACCTCGTTAGCAAGATAATCATGTATGCGCGCGAGGAGCGAAACGTACTAGAATTCTCCATTGTGAATATTGATGTAGGTACAGCTGTTAATAGGAAGAGGTCTGAAACTGGTGTCGTTTAGTGTTGATGAACTGACCCGTTCTTCCAAAAGAAGTCTTGCAAACGGGTACGGGTGAGAATGAGGATGAAAGGCTGAAAGAAGTTTCCTTTCCACTGCGCAAGGTAAAAGGTAAGGTAAAGTACTAAGGTAGTCAGTCACGCAGCCTCCTGATCAAGGAAAGAACCAAGCATGGCAGGACAGTCCTGTTCTCGGCTAGAGAGTTCAGCGTGCGGAAGGTGGCCCTCAACATTTTGGTGAAGAGGCAGTGACGTTGGGAATGAATGACCTGAGTATCACTCGTTCCACGGAAGGTGGTGAATCATAGGTAGCATCAAATTTGAAGTTGCCTACCTTAGTATGCTGGGTTGAATCGTGGCCGACATCTTGAGCTTGGCTTGCAATAGTGGAAAAGGTGAAAGGCCGCAGCCGAACAGTCAGTGTTGAATATCAGCGCCGAAACAAAATTTCGGTCAAGTTTAAGAACTGCGTGTGATATTGTTGTTATTAATATGCGCATTTAATTCTTGTTCAACAAAGCAATGCTGATTGCTGTAAACACTCTCATCCTCAACGTAGGAGTTTGATGCTATAGTCTACTGTGTTGTTGATGGAAACATGCATTGCTGATTGAAGTTGTGTCGCGGCATCAAACCTCACAATCTGCGCAGACAGCACAGGGACAGCAAGAGCTCCAGAGAAGCCAGTCAGAGGAAGCTCAGTTCAGATATTTGAATCAAAGAAACTGTCTCATCCTCTCCATCTCAAGATGCTCATCCACGCGCCTTCAAGCTCCAAGCTCTTATCTTATCATCGATCTTATCACCATCCCCACACCACGTGACCCCTTCCAAACTTTCCACTCCTCCATAACCGCATCACGACCTCAATCGCCATATCAATCAATCCAATCCCCACGTACAATCCCTTCAAAATGACCGGCCGACACAAAGCAATCCGTCTTCCACCTCTCAAGACCCTGCGCGTCCACAACCCCAAGCGCCAGGTCGAGAACCCCTGTATCGCCATCATGTCCAGCGTTCTCGGTAAATACTCCCCTCTATCCGCAACTCACGATTACCGACCGATTGGTGAGAACAAGTTTACTGACAAGCTACAGCATGCTGGGCCTCAGCAGGCTACAACGCAACGGGCTGCGCAGCAGTAGAGAACCAGCTTCGCAAATGCATGGACGGTCCGCCTCCTCCCCCCGCGGGCACGAATACGATTAACTACCATCTCGCACGAATGCAAAAGTACATGACCGGGCCGAGGAAGCAAAAGTAGAAAGGGACACAGAAAATAAAGAAGAAGGGTTATGCATTTTGGGCGTCGGAAGCGCTGCTTTTGCTGGGATGGGATTGGATTCGAGATATGTACAACAATACCCGCAGAGGTGATAGAAGAGCGAGATGTATAAATATCGCTGTACGATACAGTTACAAGTACATTTCAAGTCATGACAATTTGAATCAACGACAAGCTGGTGTTCAATGATACGTGGATGGAAAGGTCACGGACTCATGGTCACAACATCACGATATGAGACAGATCAGTTCATTCAAAGTGTTTGCATTTCACTACCTCGCTCTGCACAACACGTAATACTCAAATCAACAACTCTACCCATCATAAGGCGCACACCCAATGCCACAAGTTTCCCACATCCACCTCTATTGCGCAAGGGGGGGAATCACACCCAAAAAAGCAAGAGAAAAAAAAAGGAACGACAAACCCGAATCAGACACAAAAAGAAGAAGAAGTTAAATGACAAAGAACGAGAAAATCAAGAGAATGATGATAAACGCCCCCGTTTCTTAATAGTAGCGCCGGATCCCATGAAACTGTGCTGTAAGTGACTGAGAAGATGAATGATTTCGGTACAGAAAACAGCCTTTTCATCTTAAATAGAAAGGACGCATACAATGCGAATGAGTCATTTCTATGCAAGAAAAAAAAAGGCGTCCCGAACCAAAAAAGAAGTCTTAACCCAAGAAAAGTAATGTCCATGGGACGAATGAGTGGCTTGAGTAGGCGGTGGTTTTTTTCGTTAGATGGTGACGATAGAAAAAAAGAGATGTGTTTCGAAAAGTCGAGTTCGCTTGCCGTCTATATAATAATGTATCGGCCTTGCCCAGTCGTCCAGACGCCCTTGGTCGTTATCGTGCCTTTGATCATGGATGGTCTCTTCAAGTAAATGTATGAATGTTGTTTTGTTTTCCGTGCGCCGAAAAATGCGGTTAATGATCCGTGGGTATCCTAAGCACAATGCACCATTTCTGCCTCCTCTCCGGGTGGTGGGTGTCGATCGACATATGAGTGTGCGCCTGTGAGAGGGTGTCTAGGAAGTGCCACCGACGCAGAAGAGCTCTATCTCTCCTACGCCTCCAGAGTACATGTTCCTGACACCTTCGCGCCACTCCATGAAGGCGATCTGGATATCGTCATCGCCTTCGATGGCGACAAAGTCACCGTCTTCGTCGCGGTATCGAAGCTTGAGCAGGCCCTTACTGATACTGCTAGTAGTGAAGCGGGCGAGCTTGGCGTCGATGCGATCAACAAGAGACTGATAGGTAATGTTGAAAGCCACGACCAGGGTAACGTAGTTTCCTGCCTCGCAGTTCACCCGGACCTTGAGCTGTGTTGGGAGGGGCATTTCCGGGCTTAGAGGGTTCGAGTTTGGTGGCATTGTTGCCGTACCGAGAGCTGGGGACACTGTTCGTGAGTTGGCGGCAGCAGCGTCAACACGAAGAGCATTGCCTCCAGCACCGGGTGTCATTGATCGTGGATGAACTGGCTGTGAAGGGAAGTGGTTCATACTGCCACCCACACTGCCGGTGTGCTTGTGCATGCGCTCTCGCTGAGCGCCAGGGCTGTTTGTTTGAGCCCGAGTTGGCTGTTCATTTCTAGGTGAACCTGTTTGTTCCCGGCCAATGCTGGGGTTGTGGCCAGGATGCAAGTGTTGAGGGATACCAGGGACTGCTGGGATGTTTCCGTGGCTAGGCTGTCGTGTTCGTGGCATTCCTGGTCCGTTAATGTCAGGAGTGCTGTACGAGCGGTTCCTCTGTTGAGCAGCGAGAGCCGCCTGGTTGTTTGAGGCCATTGCTGGCAGAGAGGGTCCACGAGGGTTACGTCCATGAGGGTTCGGTGAAGGGCCATCGCGAGAGGGAGCACGTGGCATGGCGGGTGCGGTGTAGCGGTTGCCGTTACCATCCTCCCATGTTGGCTGAGGAGTGGCACTCTTGGGAAGTCCATAGTGAGGCGTTGTAAACATTCCACTGGCTGTGCTGGTTCTTGATGATGCTGGCGACTCGGCGACAGGAGAGAAGTAACTATCGCCCGCCCAGGCGCCGGGTGAATGGGCACCATTTGCTGCTGTCTGAAGGCTGAGAGGTGCAGGAGGCGCTGGTAGAGGGAATCGAGGCGGAGGCGCTCTCACCATACCAGCCAGTGAAGCAGAGCTCTCTCCGGTTCCGGCTCGAGCGCGAAGGTTACTGGTTGAAGCTGTTCGAGGGACGATGCCCGCAGGTGGTCCAGTATGGTACCCAGCGGGTGCTGTTGCTGGCCCAAGGTCTTCATCGTCGTCATCTTCCTGCAGGTATGGATTCTCCAGACCAGCTCCATGCTCTCGTGTCCAGGCAAAGTCGGTTGAAAGCGAATCCGAGTTCGAAGATTGGCGCGGCACGTTATGCTTCCTCTGGGTCTCCAGAGTCATCACCCATTTCCTCAAAGTCTCTTCGTTCAAGAACTTGATGACAAAATTCTCAACACCAGGGTCTCCCTTCCACCAAATCTGCACACTGTGATTGCCTTCCGAGAGTTAGTTGTGTCGATTACTCCGAGGTTCATAACTCACCTGGCTTAGAGAAGGACACAATATCAGTCACATTAGTCATGAAGATCCTGCCTTTCAGCTGAAGCTTGGCACTCTTGTTCCGTGTCTTGGTTCCTGATGACCGCAGCTTGTCCTTCTTATCCTTGCTCTTGCTTGATGAGATCTCCTTGCAGCACAGGAGAATAGACTCGAAAAGGTAGATTTCGTACTTTTCAAGGTTAGTGTCGGCCCCTTGGAATCTGGCCAGCAGACTTACATCCTTCTCTTGATCTGTCTTTCCGGTGATCACACCATACACGCCATGCAGGAGAAGCTTGCCAAACTGTTCCACCTTGTGGCTCTTCCAGTCCTCAACTCGGCTTGTAAGGTCCTCGAGAGCCTCATCAAGCAAGTCGCGGTTCACGGCTTCGTTAGCCTTCTTCAGCACTCGCTCAGCGGCTTCACAACCGCTAGTCAAGTCCATCTTGATTTCATCATCCTCTGTCTTCTTGTTCAAATCCTGCCATACATTAGCTATCGAACATCGAAAAGGCGCAATTAACCTACCTTCAGCAAGAGTGGATATTTCACCAGTCTCTGCATGGGCTTTAGCAGAAAACCATCCAGGGTGTTGAAATCGGCTGCCACGGGGTGTGAGGAGCGTTGAATTTTGTCGAAAACCTGATTCGCAACCATAGCCGCCTTACGCTGGTTGGCGATAAAAGGCTGGTAAATGTCGAACGCATCCTCGTACATAATGAAGGGAGCCCCCCATCGTTGGGCGTCAGCGGACATGGAGTTTGTTGTCTCTACTCGAATCAAAAAGCGGCGCTGGAAATCGAGAATGGCGTTGATGTTGAGGAAGATCTGATGCAGAGTATCGCCGGGAATCTCGCCTTGCTGTTCGAGTGTCTTCTTCAAGTCGTGCAGGTTCTCGAGATCTTGAACGTATTTTCGCTCGGTGTCGACAAGTTCACGGATGATGTGGTCTCGGTAGGTCATCTGGCCGCCCGTGGGCTCGTTGTTTCCATCCCCGGATTCTGGTAAAGGTTGAAGGAGATAACCGCGTTCCTCAGCTCGATCCAAGACGTAATTAACAACTTGAGTCACCTATTTCATCACTTTAGCTCAGTCTACACATCATGGGCGGCATCTACCAACCTTTACAAAGCCGCTGGTATCGTTACCCATCAAGTCAGTTATCACAAAACTATGGGAAGATGGAATATCTAGGTCTTTCATGCAGGCCTGGACGAATTTGAAGATGGCGATCTTGGACTTCTTAGCTTCATTAGCGCTAGGGTCCTCGACCTTGAGCTCTTCATTAGGTCGCAGGGCATTGTAAATGAGGAGCAACGGGTATCCTGTTCGGAATAGGTTCCATAGAGGATCAACAGGATCATTAGGGTCAAGCTGATCCAGATAAGGGTCGAAGCCAGGAACCTGAGCCAAGCGCTGCTTGAGCGAGATGCAAATCTGATAGAGCGATCGTGAAGCGTCGGCCTTTTGGTTGATAATGTTCGCTGTGGCTAGCACGGGGCCGCCGTTCTGTGGTGTGGCAGTGGTAGCCGTCGACAGAGAACTCAACGAAGCCGAGGAGCCAGCAAAGGCTGTCGAGCCCGAGAGTTGACTGGCGCGCGGCGCATGGTTCATACTGCTCTGCGAGAAGCCAATGAATCCGTTGGAGTTTGGCTGAAAGACCGGGGCAGTATTATTTCGTAGCAACGGGGCATGGGCCATAGCCTTCTACGCCATCCGTCGAGAGGAGCGACTTGGGAGAGAGTTGAGATAGAGAGACGATGCCGACAGCAGGGAGGGCGAGAGGGACGTTGCAGCGAGGTAAAGGATGTCGAGGGAGATCGGTTCGTGTGGAAGCGCCGTGGGGACTGTCTTGGGTGTGAAATGTCTAGGGATGTCACTTGGCGTTGGACTCAGGAACGTTTCAACGAGCGGTTCGACGTCATTCGGCGGTGAATCAGCGTGAGATTCCAACGTTGAGTTTTCGCAGCTGCAAGACACGACAGGCGGGGTAAGGGGGTGCTGAGGAGGAAGCGTCGAAGCGAAGCGGCTGTCTGATGGAGTAATTCGCAGGTTGGAGCGACAAAGAATTGATCGCGGCGGCAGTCCCTCTTTGAACGTATACAGTATCGGCAGCGGGCCTGGTGATGGCTGGTCGAGAGTGTAGAGGTGGTGGTCTCGGGGGGTCAGGCGGTGGAGCGATCGAAGGGGGGGTTTAGTGAAGCGGATCGACGATGCCGAAATGGAAGCTGGACAGTTTTTGAAACGATGGGAGTAGATTCTTGTCTGATCTGGCAGGCGGGCCAAGTATTCCGATGTGAGAGGTTTTGACTTTTTGCGGGTGAGAACAGTGGAATTAAATTAGAGCCAGAATAAACCGTTGTTGCCGCAGTTTTGGTCAAAGGAAGGATTTCGACGAGGCTGGGCGTAGGTTTAAGGTAAGGTTGAAGCGGACGGCAGATGGAGAAAGTCGTTTAAAGGAGGGAAGACCAAAAGCGGGCAGCGAGTGCAGGACAGGAGCAAGCACAAGCACAAGCAGCAGCTGGAGAGAGGAGGCGGAACGGAAGCGGGCGGTTGGCAATTTAGCGGTACCTAAGGGCTAAGGAAGGCTACTGGGCTGGGCTGTTAGTGGAGGTCTAGTTAGTGATTTATGATTTAGTGGGGGTGGCCATTTCAGAGGCTGGAGGCTGGTTGGCGCTGGAGCAGCCAGTCAGTGGACGGTATGTCTCGGTTTAGGTGAGTGATACTCTACGCGCTGACATTATCACTCCGGGGCAGATGATTTGATGGGCTTGCTATGACTCGAGTGATTACATTTCAGGTGATACTCTCTCTGTCTCTCTCTGTACGACAATTGCTTGAGTAAGGTACAAGAAAATTCTCCCATGATCTGGAGGGGGGAAAAGGGGATCAGACCAGACCAGACCCTTGTGCAAATGGATGGGACTGTGCGCGATATGACACAGTCGACACTGTACCACAGGGCGCAACTGTAACCGATGGAGTCCGTGCGATGAGTTCGAGGGACGTGCATTTCTTTGGGCATTAACAAGTCTTCCCCGGGTGCACATCCTATCTCCATCCATCTTTATCCATTATGTTTCAAATTAGCCCAAAGCACTTATTCTTCCTCCTCGGGCCTTTTTCATCGTCATCAGCAAGTCACCAGCTATTAGTTAAGTTTTGCACAAGAAAAGAAGCTTTCTGGAAGGGAGGTCAATGTGCACATGAGTCGCGAGATGCTGGGCCAAGACCCTGATCTACAAGATACCTAGTCCAATTAAACACCAAAATCCAATGGTAACGGTAAAGTGTTACCAATCATTGTCGCTAACCACTTCCAGTCCCACAATGTCCTCTCTCTCTGATTCAGGGATCAACAGGGGTTCAACGATACTACCATAGCTATCAGCTAATAAAGCAGAAGAGAGAAAGGAAAAGCATTGCTGTCACCGTCACATGGTAAAGAATTTTGACTTGACGCCCAAGGAGGGGAGGGGGGAAAGATGCAGGGGTCTCGAGAAAGACGATAGACTTGACATGGATAAGCCCCTGAATCCGCCAGAACGGGTGGTGTGGTGTGTGGTTCCCCTCCTCTTCCAGAAGGACATTGCATGAATGTGCAAGGAAGCTTTTGAACTTTACTCCGTACAGGCATCCCGTTCTTGCTGTCTACTTCGATATAGGAAGCTGCATCAGTTTGACACATCCGAGGAGAAGCTTCAACACACGTTATCGGCAATCATGACTGATGTTTACTGATAGATCTATCTTGTATCTCAGTAACTGACTTATCTCTGGGCTCAATCTACAGTTCAAATCGACGCCATCTGCCCACGACCCACGGCGGCTAGTCACCTTTCCACATACCCAATCACCGGTATCTTGTATCATGGGATTCGACGACAAGATATTCCTCAGCAGATCTTTGCAGGTAAGAAACGCAGCTATCCGAAGTACTTTCTTCTCATCATGAGATTTTACCACAAATCTCTCGATGAACCCTTCAAGCAAAAGCAAGCACGCATCCTACACACTTCAACTGCCAATGACCCCTGCCTGACATCATGGGTCCCAAAGCTCTCCAATCTCTCCAAGCTCAGGGGAGGCGCTCGCTAGCTTCTCTTAGAGAAGGTTTCATGGAACCTTTCGAAGCCGGCTTTTGGCAGTTTTCTCTGTTGGTTTGCTGCACATTTCCGCTCCCCCATTCGGCCCATTCGGGAATAGTCAAAGGGCATGCATTACAGCGTATGCGAATCTGAAACGCGCGGCTTAATGCACAGGCCAGCGACGAAAGCTTCTGTGCAGAAAGAAGAATTCCACTGTCTGTGTCCAAGCATCATGTAAAAGCCAAATCGAGGAACGTGGACAAAGAAGGCTTGCATGTTGAATTGAATGCTAGAATCGGCCAGAAAGAACTTGGTGCTTGGGATATTGAGGCTAAAACGTAGCTTGAAACATAGAGCTGCCCGCTTTTGGCTCGACCTGCTTGTGCGCTACTGTGTGTCTGTTTATGCCTCAGCTGCAACTATCGACGATCTTTCCACAAAACCACTCGGGGATTAACCACATTCTGTCCATGATCATCACCTCTCCTCCGCAATCACCCAGAGCTGGCGGCTGGTCTTGTTTAATATCCGAGGCCTTGGAACTTTGTAAATCTCTTTCCATATATCGTATCGGCCATCGCCCGAATGCTGTGAAACTTGAACCTCAGCTCAATAGGCAGCCTACATCAAGACCATCTCGTATTATTCCCGTGACACTTCACCACTGTATGTACCCACACATTTTGACTTTTTGCTCTTGGTCGATCCTGAAACAAGGTGCCATCCCGACTTTGTATGTGGATAGTGTTCATGCGGAGACCAGAAGTGGAAATACTCCCGTAGTCCCGTCCAAAGTCGGGTGCCAAGATGGATTAGACCTCGACGCTCTTGTTTCAGGAATTCGAACCGCCTCCACATTTTTTTCTTGTTACAGCCTTGTGAGTGGATTCTCGTGGCTTTCTTTGCGCGTCGATAAGCTTTGGGCTATGGCTTGACGATGTTTCTTTTTGGCACCGTCGATCCCGCTAATGCTTGGGTGAAGCTGTCAACAGCACATGGATATGCCTTGCCGAGGTTGAGAGCCGTGAAGACTAGGATGATCTTGAAAGGGACTGAACGCGGGGTTGAGTTTGTTAACCTGGTATATGGCATATGCAAACTTCAGGTGAAGACTTGAGACTTGCGCAAAGGGTATAGATTCCGAGTTGAGAATAAACTTTCTACGGTGTGTATTCTGGATATTGCGGCTTGTATCCGACAAGTCGGCCAAAGAGAACAAGACATCCCATCAAAGAATATGTCACAGCTCTTCTTACTCTTTGTTGCACAGCCTCCCCAAAGACCGCTGGTCCTTTCCAAAAGACAGGATAGTTATCATGAGACCAACAAACTGTCATGACAGAGAGAAGCATCCCCATTGTTCCCGATGCTCCATCCTTCTTGTCTATGATCAAGCTGATCATATTGCGAAAGAAGACCTCTTTGTCCCCATCGCCAGGCTCAGTCCATTCCCTCACAACGAGGTCAACGTCTTTTCCCGCTTTCCCTTGGTCCGTCTTGTCAGCACGCTTGTATTGGTGGATTGTGTACCGCGGTATGGTGATGATCCCGTCACCTTTTGAGAAGACAGCTGTGCGGTCTCCGACTGTCACGAGAGCATAGCCTTGGACGACCTGGAGGTACTCCGTGTGAGTCTCGTGCCAGTGAAGACCTGTGCCTGGTGTGTTGTCGCCGGCTCTCAAGTAGATGTCAACGACTCCTGGCTTGTTTGCTTGAGATGCGAAGTCGATGCCTCCAGGTGGGATGAAGAGCTTGTCCTGGTTTCGTGTGACGGTACGGATCATGGTGAGCTGCTATAAATCTAGTAGATTGAGGTGAGAATATGCGTGCAATATGTCCCTGGTTGTTTCTGTTTGTGAAGCAGAATATTCTTCATTCTGACTTATTTAACGACCTTGAAGCCTGTCAGCTCGTCGGCGACTTTCGTCGTGATGCGGGGAGCATTACGCCGATCAAGTACTTTTTCCGGTCTGATCTGGAAGTAAGCGCCAGCACCAAATAATTGACAGCAAAGAATGAGCAGAGCCAGACTGAAACACACAACTTTTAATCACTCTCAGTGCTTGAAGAATGCCTATTCAGTTTGCTCTTGATGAGCTCGCGAGTCGATGTCTGTTGTTGAATCCACCTACCCTAAGGTACAATGAACAAAAACATCTACTGCTCTCACAACTTTATCAGCTGGAGTTCGCTTGACCATCGAGACCACAGCTCAATCATGCATCACGCAAACAGTCATTTTGGTCCATAAATATTGCCTGTAACTGTAATGAACACAGAATCGCCAAGCCTGGGCTCATATGCCGTCTGAGTAGGTATGTAGGTTGTAGGTTCATTAGATAACATACTGCTGTCTTGATTGACCGATAATCACTTACACAACACAACACCGAACCGAGGAGGACCAGATTGCGGACTTGGCCATTCACAATATCGCCCACGTTCTAGTATATTCTAAGCTTATAAGTTATTCGAACTTCCAAAACAAAAAGAGGAACCGCGTAAGGTATCCGGTCGCTTACAGTTGTGACAGCTGAAACGGCACAGAAGTGCCGAAGACAATGGCTGATCACTTAAACCTCTTTCGCTAGAGAATCTTCAACCATATGACACTAGAGCTGCGATAACTGAGAAAAAGCAAAGAGAGGGTTGGGGTTCTTTGCACTGGATGAGCATTGATCGTCATTGTTGTCTTGGATTGATCATGCTGACATGAGATAGACGTGGGGGTTCTTTTACCCCAGGCCAAGGAGGTTCCTCAGCTGGTGAAGAAGTACGTACGTATGCGAACACCCAATTTACTCCATTTTACGATGCGTATCAAGATGAGCCTGGGGGCTCTGGTCTTGCCTAGTCTAACTGGCGACAATTGATGTGAGAGTCTGCTGGAAGCTTGCAACGGCAAAGCATCTCTCCCAAACGTCACGTTCTTCATATAGTCACCGGTGGGCTCGAGATGCCCTGCGACTTAGCCATCTTTCTCCAGTCTGCTATGTATCTCTGCATACACTCCAAGCTCACCAAGTAGCCCATAACCCTGGCGTGTAGGCTTTGAAGCCGTGAATAAAGCAGGCAAAGCGCCTCGCTGTTAAGAAAGAGGCGTCAATAGACCTCGGGGAGCATGAAAACATCAGAATTACATAGCATATTGAAACGAGCTTAACAAATGGTATCCTAGGCTCAGCAAAAATATCCTAAACTCAGCAAAGGTATCCTAAAAACAGTAAAGATGTCCTAAGCTTATGCTAATTTACCTAAGCCTTTTTGTCCCTTAGGATCAAGGCCGTCGGCTTTTCCTCTATCAGCAAGGGGAGCAACCTCTTGTCGCAAAGATTCATGAGAGCTGCTTCTTGCGACTGGTGCCGAATATGACAACTCCGTCATTTATCCCTCTAGGCAATATCTGTGTAGGGCCTTTATAACTTGCCTTACTCTTTCCCACTCTCTGTGGCCTCTTCGGGCAGAGGTCAGGCACATTCCTACAATTCTGACAGGGCTCAAACAAATGGGTAGTATCCTCACGCGACCAAACCAGACCCTCATAGCATCCGGATGTCGAAAATCCTCTGATGCAACGTAGACTCACAGCAAGGTACGTGTTGCTACGGCCCCCAGGAAGAGGAGACCATTGCCGGCACACCTGGCCAGGCTGCTCCGGAACAATCAGGTCCCCAACCTCATGTGCGAAGAAGACGGGGATGAACCTTGTGAAGGGCAGCCAGCAGGGCTGAGAGCCGAATATCCGGGAAGCATACACTTCTCTCCGCTGGCTCGTAGCCCTTTCGAACCCATCTACAAGTTCAAGCCAGTCCCACCCTTTGATTGTGCACCGACCCAGCGACAACGTTCCAGGGGCACCTTCGTCACTGCCCGTATTGATACTCCTCGTCTTGTGGATTCGGCCATATAGCCTCTTGATAATACCTGAGATTTTGATGTCTGAAGGATCCTCAGCAGCCATCTTCTCAATGGCAGTGCGCTCCGAATAACTTCTGTTAGCGAGAACGTTAAATGCAGCAGCGCCTCCGTCAGCACTCGCAGTAGCATACTGGATGCCTCGTAGGCCTTCCTGCTGGGCCCAAATGTTGAACAACTCGAGGATCATCGATAGTTCGGAAACCATCCATGCGCGTTCGTTCTGACGCTGAGTGTCATAGATGATGACTGGCTTATTCTGTGAGATCCGCAGGACTTGTTTGTAGCTTAATTCCTTCTTCTCTTCAAGCTCGCGCCAATGGCCTTTCCTCATTTTGAACCCTATCGTACCCTCTGCTTTAGCACCTCCTGCGCTAGAGCCTAGAGTAAGTGAGTTCAAAGATGCCTCAATGTTGGGTCTTTCAACCTCTGCATGTGAGTATTGTGGATCGTTGTGATATTGTCGGCGGGACTCGGTACCTAACTGCACCAGAGCCTTATCACAGTATCCCAAAACTGTAATTGATGTTCTCAGAGTCTCATAGACCGGAATTTTGATCCACAACGGACCACCATCACTGTCGGGGGGAATGGCTGGGTCTCGATCTCCATCGTCATCCAAGGTCTTCTCTTTCAAATGCCATTGGATGACCGGCTGCCCACCGGGATGCGTCTTGTACGAGGTTGGGTAGAGAAAAAGGGAGATACCATCGAGGTAGATACCAGTTGCAGTGCCCTTGTCGTCCTCTAGACTGACATCACAAACTATCTCAGCCAGTTCAAGCATCGCATCAAAGGGCATCTGCAAGCCAAAGACACCTGGGTGAACTGGAACCTCAAAGCCCTCAGCCATGACCGTGGAAGGAAACAGAGGGGTCCAACAAGTGCCGGGTGTGCCATGATCTAGAGGTTCTAGCTCTTCCAGTGAAATCTGAAACTCGTAGACGTTATACTTGACACTTGGTACATGCAGGAAGCTGACCGAAGAACTGGTAGTCTTTTTCGGCTCGGGCAGTCGGAAGGTCGCTACGATCCAGCAAAGAAACTGTGAAAATACAGATATCTGAGTTCGAGATCCTTTGAAGAGCACTACTGCAGTATCTTCAGAGTCTCCGCTCATGAACAATGGCCGGTTGACTGTAGGCTCTTTCGGAACTTGGGTGCCTTGACGTCATCAGTATCACTACTGTCAACGAAGAGAAGTAGAACCCACCTGTCGAAGGTAGCTTTTGGACGAGAAATGCTTCCAGATCTTCCAGAAACACTTCACCGATATCTTTCCAGGTTTCTGAAACATATTCCCGGCAGCAAATCGCCAAAGAATTTGGAGAAGTTCCTGTTATAGTGAGGATTGGGCCAAGATCGGTGCTGCCGTCGAGTTCTTCCTGTACGCAAACTGGAACCTGCCATTGAACAAGAAACTTGACCAAGCAGATGTTTGTATCATAGGAATTTCCCTCCAAGACTTCAAATACCTTCGCTTCGATCATCTGTGCAGCTCCTAACTTACTATTCTTGTCAGCATTTAAGAGCCTTTCTGGTGAGAACTCCTTCTTTCTACCCGTTATCGAATGCGGTTCTCTGATGACCAGGTCAGCGTCATCAATCTGCCGGATTCGTATAGATTGACGCTGACTCTGGCGGCTACGGTCTGTGAACCTTTGCGTAAGTCTTAATCGACTATCGCGTGAATATGTGTATTTTCTCTCGACCACATGTGCCTCGACTGCGGTAAGCGCTTTGGTTGGTGTTTTGCGGGGACCAGGCGTAGGCTTCACGATGTAGTCACTCTGATCATCATCCTGGACTCTCTGGTCGATATCTTTAAATTTCTCGAGTAGCTCGCCGGTCGAGGCTCTTTTCACATCATCCGTTGGTACAACAACCATGTATTTCTCGATGATGTCCAGAACATCATGAACGTAGTTTGTGCATGACTCATGATGGTCAAGCCTTCGGATGAACTAATGAAGCGTGTCAGCTGCTCATCTAAATCTTTCTGGAGCTCCTTGTGTGTCTCTCCACACTGACTTACATCTAATACTTGTGGCTTGACTGTAAATCGGTGCAACTCATCGTCCTCTCCTTTGATAATTGCAAAAAACTTATCAGTCTTCAGGATACCCGAAGCGTCCTCTGTCAGTCGAGCATATGCGAATACCTCACAAAGGTCCCAGCCCCCTACGAGCCAGCAGACCATCTCAAGTAGAACACAACCGAAAGACCATATATCAGAAGATCTCGAAATAAATCCATCCTGAATATCCAACTCCGGAGGCGCATAGGTGACCGTGTAACCCATGACGTTAGTGTTCTTTGTCCAAGACCTGCTACGCTCCCGGTGAAATCTGGTAAGCCCGAAATCTGCCAGAACAAGTAAGCCATGAGGTTCATCATCCATCTCAAACCAAAGGATGTTCTCAGGCTTGACATCCCCATGCCGGCCATAAAACTGTGCGCCTTGGGGATTGTGAATAGCATCCAAGGCCGAAAGCAAACCGAGAGTTTGTGTAGACATCCAACGGATGACACCGAGATCTCGGTTTCCAGTCTTTGGAAAAGGGTCAGATTTCCAGAAATCGTAGAGATTGCAAGAAGCCCACGGCAAGATAATGTGGTATCTATCATGTAGCTCAAAGGTCGTCATAAGCTGAATGATATGCCGATGGCCTACACCGTTGAATCGTTGAAGTCCCTCAACTTCGTTGTCGTATTCATAACGGTCCTCAAGCCTAAGTGTTTTGAGGGCAAAAATATTTTTTGCGGCAAATTTCTAGCAGTGACCTGTTAGCTCATCTCAATTTCGCGCGTCTCTAGAATTTTGACCAACTCACCACCCCTTGGAGGACCTTGTCAAAATCGTGAGACGATTTGTCAATCAAGATAGGTTTAATTGTTGCATAAGCACCTTGGGTTATATGTCTGCTCAGTTTCTCCAGTCCAACCTCAGACTCATCGAGACGACACCAAGGTAAGATTGTTCTCCGGTGGAAATCGTGATAAAACATCCGGTTATTGTCTGTAGGAGCATGAAAGAAAGGGGTCGTGAACCTCCATTGCAACATGTCAAAGGACTCCAATTGATAGGGACGGAACCTCCTGAAGCAGCCAAGGGGATCTCCATCACCTGCCTTTCGAAATACAGCATTCTTTCTTATATCCAAAGTGAAGGGAAGGTCACCGTCACAGACTCGATGCTGGAGAAATCTGTGAACTTCCCCCTCTTTTTCAATCATGACCAGAATTGCAAAAATCCTCAGGCACGTGTGTTCACCTAAAGACATTGGAAAAGGCCTATCCTTGGGTACGTCAGCCTCGTCAGTATATAGCGGCCCAATTTGATCTGCATATTGTGATGCAAGATCTCCGTACTGTTTCTTTAGATGGGCCTCAATGCGCGTCTTGGTCAAGATTCGCGATAGAGTTAAGAACGGTAGGAATATCTGATGATCATCTGCGCCTTCGACAAAAGAAGATCTCAAACGGTCCGCAAGGTCCGTGGAGTCCTGAAGGCTGTAATGACCCGAGATCTCATCGTTAACTGAAATCGTAGGAATGTTTGTGTCGTCCATGGTGTGCAGGGTCAAATTCGTAGTGGAGTAACTGCTGAGACCCGTCTTGAAGAGGGAAGAAAACGCAGGACCCTTGATCCTGAATGACAAAAAGGCTGAGCCGCTGAGGTAAATTAGCATAAGTTTGTGGTACACTTTCCTAAGTTTATGATACCCTTTACTAAGCTTAGGATATCTTTTGCTGAGTTTACCTTATTTTGACATTCTATGTCTAAAGTTTGATGGCGTGGATCTTGTGCGAAGCACCGTTTTGACGAGGTGGAAGAAGATGACAAAACATTGGCTTACGGGAAAGGATTGGGAGCTGGACAATTTCAAGGAAGTTGTCAAGTCCTAGATGAGGGGTAGGAGAAAGAGCGGCTGAATGAAGAAGTGCATAACCCTCTACTACCAATAGGAAGGATCTATCAAGGTCATATCAGCTGTGGCTGCAGCTCATCCATGTCAAGACAGCACATCACAACTAAACCTGTAGGAGGAGTTTTACAATACTTTCTAGAACTGGGAAATTGAGTTGAAATGTATAACTACATATCACAAAGAATAGGCTAGAACGTTCTCCATTACTCTCGAGATTGAATCACAAGAAAAGCGCCTTTATGCTGATACCATGCTGACACCACCACTATTAGAGAATGTGACAGAGGTCAATACAGTAGTGGCACGTATCAATACATCTTTACCTTGTGCAGCCACATTGGTATACCAGCTCTAACGTCTGCACATCATTATCATCGGGATATCAAGCTTTTCAGTCGAAAGCCAGATCTTAGGTAACAGTGAGGGCAACAAGTATATTGCCTGTGTGCGTTTATTAGTGTTCTTTGCCTTTATGCCTTGGAGTCAAAATCTCTTTCAAACTACGAACGATGTCACAGCTTGCTGAGTGGCAGCCTTGCGACAAACAATAAAAGCAAGGATTTTGGTCCTCTGACAGAGATATCTCGATAGACTCAGGTTCTCGGCATGATTCTATATGATCTCATCCAATCACTGCCAATGGGAAGCTAACGAGAATGAAAATCCGCGATGTTGGCCCTCTCAGCACTTTACTACTTAATAAAAGGTGAGAAATTTCTGATATATAGTCTTTGACCTTGGAAGACGTGAAAGGAGGGTCTAGCTATTAACCCTCCAAGATGCAATCGGTCACTCTTATGCGGAAGTTAGCGGAGCTCGAAGCGGAGTTTGTTTGGCTTGGCTTGGGCAACATTGGATGTTACAAGATCTTCACTTACAAGCTGGAGTTAAGCGTGATCTTTCGGACTTAAGACACAGCTCCCCTCCCCAGACTACCACTATGCATTGCATATATTCGGGGTTAATTCTCGGTGATAGGGATCATGTTATGTGTAAGTCGATGAAGGAAATCAAATCAATGCCCTGAAGCATAAGTTTCAAGATCGACAGAGACGGAAGGGATATAAAGTCTGGTTGGTATCTGGCTCACAACTCCTTTTTCCAACCCACTAACTCTCCTTTCCTGACTCACTAATCGCGTATTATTCTCCCTATCACCATGGCACCTCCAGCATCTCTTCCCACTAAACCTTTCAGTAAGACGGGACGACAAATACCTGCTCTTGGTTTTGGATTAATGGGTCTGAGTGCAGTCTATGGGCCTATTGAGTAGGCTCCCTCCCATATGCGAATAGCACTTGTACTGACACTCACCCCCTTAGAAATGATGAGAAACGCCTAGCAGTTCTGGACCGCGCCTGGGAGCTTGGCTATACAAACTGGGACACAGCCAATGCCTACGGCGACAGCGAGGTCCTGATCGGAAAGTGGTTCAAGCTGCACCCTGAGCGTCGGGCTGACATATTTCTCGCCACAAAGTTTGCCATAAAAGCCGGAGTCAATGACAAAGGCGAATGGACCTTCTGGGCTGACAATAGCCCTGAGTTCTTCAATGAGTGCCTCGAGGGCAGTTTACAAAAGATGGGTGTTGATTACGTTGATCTTTACTATGTTCATCGTCTTGACACCAAGGTTCCTGTTGAAAAGACGATGGAGCTGATGGCCAAGGCTAAACAGTAAGCGGCACTGCCCAAAGTCCTTCATATCTTGGGACATACTGATATATACGTATCAGAGACGGCAAAATCAAAGCTATTGGCATCTCCGAATGCGCCGCCAGCGACATTCGCCGAGCTTACGCTGTCGCGCCCGTCGACGCCATCCAGGTTGAGTACAACCCTTTCACATTAGATATCGAGAAACACAACATCCTCTCCACCTGCCGTGAGCTCGGAATCACCATCTTCGCGTACTCACCTCTGGGCCGTGGCTTCTTGACAGGTCAGATCAAGAGCAGTGATGACTTTGCGCCCGACGACCTCCGCCGCATGTTGCCTCGCTTTAGCCCCGAAAACTTTCCAAAGAACTTGGTTCTGGTTGAACGCCTAAAGACACTTGCAGATAAGAAGGGCTGCACGGCAGGCCAGTTGGTGCTCGCGTGGTTGTCGGCGCAGGGCGAGGATATTATCCCTATTCCTGGAACGAAGAAGATTAAGTATATGGAGGAAAATGTGGGCTCCCTACATGTGAAGCTTTCTAAGGAGGAGGTTCAGCAAATCAGGGATGAAGTTGAGAAGGCTGAAATTGCTGGTCATCGAAGCCCTCCGGGTGCGTTCCAAGGCTATTCGGCTACTGTTGAGCTTTGAGGTGTTGTTGCCAGATAGGGATTCGTTAATTGATTTTTGAAGCTCATCACGTCTCAATGAATCATATCAAGCTAGCATATTGAGTAATCCAAGTGGAGTTGGATCTATGGTGCAGACAGTCAGTTTTGGTGAGGCGTCCGCCCCAAAAGACCCGGACGGATGGCGAAAAGCTTCAAAGATTCTTCTTACAAAAGACGTTGAATATTCAAACTGAAATTAACAAGATCTATTCTGGTGGTATAACAACGCTAGTCATGACAACAAATCATACAAAATCAAACCCAATAACCCTTTTACTCGTCATTACTCCACTTCCAAGCTTCCGAGATAGCCTTCCAGTACTGCTCAGGATGCTCACGCATGTGTCCAACATGATCAGTATCCACAAACAGCTCCTGTCGAGTCTCATAGCCTCTCTGCTGAGACTCAGCAATATAGCCCTCAATATCCATATGAGAAATAATCTGGTCCTCCTTGCTGTAGAGGTACAATCGCTTGGAGTCTAGTGTCTCGTAGTTTGTATCGTCCACGACCCGCAGGGCGAATGCACCCGAAGGTTCTCCGCCTGTGAGCTTCTTGATAACGACGTCCAGAGTAAGAACAAAACCCCAGATACCCTTGGTGATGACAAAAGGCCAGGGGAAGAACTTGGCGGTGCCGAGAGCCATGGCATGCGACCATTGACCTAGTCTCTCCCACGACCAAAAGGGGTTCCCGGGCGTTGAGTCAAGAACAAGAAGTTGATGAGGCATCTGTCTACCATTCTTGTCCCGGAAGGCCTTGAGCGTAGTGGCGTAGCTGATGGCACCGGTGTTGGACATGCTGTGAATAAGAATAGGCGCTGTCTTTTCATCGAGAAGGCCATCGAGGTTGTCGATAACATGTTGCATAGCGCGTGTTCGCGTCTCGAGACCTGTGAACATGGCGTCGGAAATAGGACTCAAGATGATAAGAATCTTGGAGTGAGGGAAGAGAGTGCGATAGCCCTCTGCATATTTCCCAACATGTCTAGCAAGTCCATCGCCCCAGCCGTAGATGACAACAGCAGCTGGATGATCTACGGGTACTTTCTCTCCAGTCTCCTCGCTGACGAGAAGTTTGGCGTTGATAGTTTTGAAGCCCGCAAGCTCAGGAAGCTTTTTGCCCGACATTTTCTATATTATAAAAAAGACTAATGATAAATAAAAGGGTATAAGTTGTGCTGACGAGGAATTGACAAGGGAGAGATCCATGGGAGGCAAGGACATTTTATATATCTCCTTAAAATAAACTAAGTTTTTTAGTTTCAGAGGATCGAGTAATGAGTCGATTGCTGACATGGATTTTTGGCCTGTCATATTCTATGTTGGGGACCGCGTATAAAGTCCGTCGGACGTTTATGCGGAAGAATTGCTGCTTTTGGGTATTGAAGCGGTCCCAGCAAAACAATCCTTCAGCCCAACAATATGCAAGCCGAGGTTCGCAGAGAATTTTATTATAAATTTGAAGATGACGTCGGGGAATTTTATATAATATTATGACTGACGTGGACATGTATTTATGTGAGTTCAATTGCGTTTGTAAAACTGAATGGAACGGCAATTGAAAGACGGTGCAACGTTGATCCACTCATCAGCGCAGATTTTAGAGACTGGGAATAAAGATGCACAGATCAGTCTTGGCATGCGTCAAGATTGAATATCATGCGCCAAGTGTTGGATCTAACGACGAGTCATCTCCTTTGGAGTTATCGAGGGTGCGCGTATCTTACTCAGACTTGCTATAGCCTAATAGCAAACCCTTGATTGGAGTCACCCAATTTGTTAAAGAGTAGTTGGATGACAGACCTTGTCTTAAAGTAAGCTAAGAATTGATAAAAAGAGGTCAGACGAGACTGATAGTGGAGGCCTGGTCTAAATGATGAGGACCTTGGCCATGATGTCTCATTTGAGGAGAAAACTCGACGTATCAAAAGGTTAGTATCATTCGTTGCATCCTTGATATAGGCTTGGGCTTTTCAAAAACTGCAGAGGCAGTCAATTTATTACTTCTTATCTGTCTATCATGGAAAGTCTAGTGCGGTTGAGTGGTGACATGTAAAGCTCTCGGCTTTCATTTTTCATAAAACAAGGCAATTCATCCTGGTATATCCCCAAAAATCAAAACAACGTCCAATACACTTTTAGAAGGTAGCCGTAATCTTCCATCCAACACGATGGATTCTCGCAGCAAGGATGAAAACCGTGCCAGTCAAGCAAAAGACACCAGCAAAAATCTTGACTCCCAGCCACCCTGTTGGCTTCTCGAGGATGGCGCCGTTGATAGGGTTGGTGGTGAGTCCACCGATCGAGGAGACAAAGAAGACTATTCCGCTACGGAATCCAATTTCTGCTAGAGGGGAGATCTGAGCAACGAGCGGTGCAATCAAAGAGACGTATGCGCCAGAGCAGAAGCCAAACAAGGCTGCAAAAGCAATGATGCCGTTCTGCGAGTTGCAGGGGATCCAAAGGGCAAGAATCCAGAGACCAGAAAGGAAACCGACAATGATAAAGATGTTGTAGCGACCCATCTTATCACCAAGAATTCCTGAACCGATCCGGCCAAAAAGACTGGCTGCGTTGAGGATGGGAATCAAATACTGAACAAGGTTGGGGTCCACGCCAGCATGAAGAGCCTGAACGGGCAGGTAGTCGATAGGAATGAAGATTCCGAAGGTGAAGAAGAAGAATCCAAGCATACAGAAGATGAATTCTGGCTCGTGGAATGGCCTGGCCAACTGGGCACGGGTGACCTTCTGAGGGTTGGGAGGGTGAATTGATCTAACTGTGAGGTTGGCGATGATGAGGAGTCCGAGGATCATAAAGGCACAGATTCGCATGGACCACCCGAATCCGACTTGCTTGATGAGTCGGGTTACCATGATGGGGAAGATGACGCCACCGATACTCGAGCCGGTTGAAAGGATGCCAAAGGCAGCTCCTCTCTTGCTGTCAAACCATCCGTGAATCGTCGATAGGGCTGAATATGTTAGCAGGTTTCATATGGAGGGCAAGATGAGGCTTACCTGGCTGGAAGATGGCTGAGACACCGATGGCAGAGCATACACCCTGAGCAAGAAGAATCTGGTAGTACTCGGTACTAATAGACGCCATCATGATACCAAAAACATGCATGAAACTTCCAACAAAAATCAACCACCGCGGTCCATAGCTATCGTAAAGCTTTCCGATAATCGGACCCATCCCCATGATGAAGAAGATCTGCAGCGAAGGGATCCATGCGATAGTACTCGACGAGTACTGCTTCAAAAGATCATTCTGGTAGTATTCCTGAAAAGCGCCAACACCTAGACATAATTTAGCCAACGCCACAGAAATACACAGCATGGTACTTACTGTTGATCCAGCCAAAACTGCAAAACGAAGTACACCAAGCGCCAAGAACAACAAGCCAGGCTGTGAGACCACCATCAGGAGCGCCACTTCCAGCTGGTGCAGCCGCAGGCTCAGGCTGTGTGGTACCCTCCTCGAGATCAGACTTTTCGTTGTTGTAACCAACCTGGTTCTGAAGCGTGAGCTCCGAATTGCGAGGCGACGAAGGCGCGGTGGTCTGTTGAGCAGCCATGATGAGAAGATGCTGTTTTATCTGATCGAGGGTTGCTTTGAGGCTCTAGTTAGGTGACATGACATGGGCGTCGAGAGTTTATAAGTCCCAGATGCAACGGGAGTCTGAGCCTACGGAGTAAAAGGGGTCCATAGCACGCCTTATGGAGCTCCATATTCACGGTCATTCGTTCAAGTCACTTAATTTCGCGACGCGAGACTTCCAAAGGCCGAAAATGGTGGACTGTTTGCAGCCGAGCTCAAGTCTCTGATTCGCTCCTTCGGTCTCGGATCTTCTACTTCCACCGAAGCCGACGCTAGTATGTCGATAAGATCGACCGTGACGAATGAGAGCTCGTCATTGATCTCACCATCTCGAATACCCCGGCCACGGAGATAATCCCCGGTGATCTCAGCTTACAAAGACCGAATCCTCCTCCGTAAAATACCACAGCTCTCGGCCTGTCAATCAATCGGTCGGTGTAATACCACATCATGTCTTCTCGGCCCCGGACTCGGTCGTGCGCCGTATGTCATCGCCGAAAAGTTCGCTGTGACAAGAACTTCCCTTGTTCGCAGTGTGTTCGGTCTGGCTTTGAGTGCTCGTATCCACCTGCTGGTCCGCCTGCGAGACGGGCCAAGAAGACGACGATTAATGATGTTGCAAGTCGGATTTCGCAGATGGAGAAGACGATTGAGGCGTTTAAGGCTGGGCAAGATGTGTCGCCGCAACCGACGGTGTCTGCAGGTTCAGTGACGTCTGCGAATAGTGTTCCAACACCAGCTAGCACAGCTACAGACGCTGAGACCAGAGAGAGGGTCAGGGGTTCTCGTGAGGGTCTGTTGCTCAATAAGGGAACAAGTAGTCACTATGTAAATGAAGTTCTCTTCTCACGGGTCATCGAGCAGGTAAAGACATTCCAGTAGTTTATATACTTCACGCTAACACACGCCCAGGAAGATGATGTGCGAATGGCTCTGGTGACGCCCAAAGAGCCGCCTCACGAAGTCGACTCCCCTATATGTCACTTGAATCCCATGGGATGGCTATCAGCCGGGATAGCATCAGTATCTACCGCAATTTACCATCCTCAAAGACGTGTGGCTATCCGACTATGGAAAGTCTTTGTTGATGGTGTTGATCCATACGTCAAAGTTCTGCACATCCCTACCGCCGAGACAACACTCTACACAGTAATTGGCGACCCTACCCAAGCTTCGAACGAGAACCTGGCTCTTTGTTTTGCCATCTATTTCGCTGCTGTAACGGCCACGCCCTCCGAAGAGGCGCTCGACATTACTGGGGAGGATAAAAAGCAAGCTCTCCTTCGGTACAGGATGTGTCTGGAGCAATCAATGGCCCAATCAGACTTCCTCGAGAATCCTACAATCGCTTCTTTACAGGCAATGGCTATTTATGGGGTGAGTTCGTTAATGAAAATCAAAAGTATTCACTGACCTTACGCAGGCCGCCATGCGGGTCCATAACTCATGTCGAGCTGTCTGGATCATGAATGGCCTCGCACTTCGAGCCGCTCAGTCAATAGGTTTGCACAGAGACGGCAGCAAGCTTGGTCTATCACCCTTTGAGTCAGAAATGCGACGTCGAATATGGTGGTATTTCCAAGAGCGAGATGGAAGAGGCGCCGAGGACTATGGCCTACAGAACCCAGCCGCTACTACCGTTCACGGTGTTGAGCTACCGCGGAACTTACACGATAGCGATATTTCCCCTGGGATGAAAGAGCTTCCACCGTCAAGGCCGGATTGGACGCGAATGACGTTACAGCTGTGCTGCAACCAGTCATCGCAGGCTTGGGCTCATTTATTTCATATGAGTTGCTCTGCGGATGGTATACCAGATGAAGATGTACGAAGACGAGTCATCAAAGATGCCGTTGATAAGGTTGAAGGAATTTTGCAGCGCTGCAACCCCGTGATACCAGAACAAAGAATGACGATCCGAACTGCACGTCTAATTCTCTGCAAAGTCGACGTAGTGTCTCGTCGCCAATGGCAGATCCTCCGATCACCCGATGACCAGCCCCCAATGGCTACAGAAGCCGAACTCACCGAAGCAGTCGAACTCCTCGAGCTCTCAAACCTCATGTGGCAAGACGACGACTTGGTCGCCTACCAGTGGCTCGCTCGCTCATATCCCCAATACCACATCATGCTCTTCATCCTGCGCCACCTGTGCGTGTGTCCGCGCGGAGAACTAGCCAAGCGAGCCTTTGCAGCCGTGGAGATTCAGCTTGAGAATTTCAAATCGAGGGAGGATAAGCCGCTGAGTGGCCTGAAGTGGACGGTGCTGACGACGTTGAGGGAGAGAGCGTTTTTGTTGATGCAGCGGGTTGAGAGAGAGAATGTGGGTGTGCAGTGGAATGAGAGTCAGCGGATGGAAATGCAGGGGGCGAATGGGCAGGGGTTGCAGAGTGGGAGTGAGGTTGCTGTTCCGGATTGGAATATGATTTTGGAGGAGTTTCCGTTAGACATGGAAGACTTTTCATTGATTTTTTGAGGAGTATGGCGGATGTTTGTATGGTTAGATGAAGTATGACATGAGCCACATACATAATCAAAACGTAAGATATTATTTTCTAGGCTAAGCAATGCCATGGTGCTCGTTGGATCGTTATTTTGAAGACTGTCTTCCCTACAGGCTACCATCATTACCACTATCAGTGCCCACCGATTGAATTTCAATTCTTCCACTTGTGTCAATACACCGTGCCCAAGCTTGGTTGATTCTTGAGTAACACCTTCTTTTAGATTCTCAGAAAGTGTTTCTTCGTCTTGCACGCCTCCGAGTTCCTATCTCGTAAGTCCTTGTGGTTCCATAACTTGATACATGACTTACGTGCGGTCCAACGAAAGTAGTGCTGCTGCCAGAGTGACACAAGTCCCACGATCAATTGAAGGATGCCGAATATGATGGAGATGACAACTTCAGCAGGAAGCACGGGTTGGGCCATGGCAATTAATCCTGTTTGTATCGCTGTGAGTGGTGGTTTGGTTTCATGCTCAAATAAACAGAATGGCTTAGGTTCCTTAAACTTGTGGTTGAGAACAATGCGAAGTAAAGTTTTACAGTTCCAATATGACACAAGAAAACGTAGCCCTTTTTAATAACATTCCAGAGAGAAATAGTAGTTATGCAGCCGTAAAAGTGAATATGACTTCCTTGCATGATGACCACGGCGTTGGAGCAAGGTAGCTAAAATAAACTGATCTCAAAGCTCAGTGAACTTGCTCAATCTCTTTTGTCACTTAGGATAAAGGTTCGGGCTTTCCTGCTTGCTGAGGCAGCTGTACTGTGCTTATTAGTGGCTGTTGCTTGCTTGCATGACACACCCATGTCCCAGTTGAAAATTGTAGTTTTGCTCTCCTCGACGATTGGATGAGAGTCCTGTGGCGTACAGGGATTTGAAGAATTGTTGTTTTGTTTCCACCCTACTTGACCGCAGAATAGTAGTTTTGTAAAACGTAATGAGGCTGCCCGACTCTTGGCCCCTTGGGTGTTGACACTCCCCCGCAGGAGCCTTATTCTCTTTTTATTCTTCTAAACTATTCAAGACGCCGCCTTAATTCGTTTCTCTCTATTTTCATTATATTTAGCCTTCATTCAGAGTCTTCACCTACAATCCAGGTCGATTTGCCGACTGCCGTTGCTACGAAGTATCTCCATGGATCCCTGGTTCACAAATCTAAACGATCTCTTCAGTGAGCTGGATGACTTTAGTCAACAATTTCCTACCATCCACCTGTCTCCTAGCATTGAAATCCCAGCTCCGCACGAACTGGCCCTTGATGGATATTTTGTCTCAGACCAGAACCATTCATATGCTCCACTTGACCCTGTTTTTGGTCCCTTCATCTACGAATCCCCAGATGCTTCCGCTATTAACAGCACGGATGGCTTGGGGGCCACCCAACTTACACCTGCTCCCACAATGGGCCCTCCCCAGAAGAGCAGAAAGAGGAAAGCCCCCACTCTGCGTGATGAAGACTGGGAACCATTCAGAGATCGAATCCTCGAGCTCTATGAGACACAAAAGCTGCCACTGGACAAGGTTAAATCCATGATGGAAGAAGAGTTTGGCTTCACCGCTCAGTACGTGACTTCATTATTGAATTGGGAAGGAAGTCTCAGGACTTACTGATATGTGTCAGGCTACGGCAGTATCAAAGTCGTATAACCAAATGGGGTAAAGACAAGAATATCAAGAAAGCTGAGATGAAGGCCATTGTCAGGAAGCACCAGCAGAGAGAGATTCTCGAGACTGGTAAAAGGAAGCTGTGTTTCACTGTCAGGGGTAGAGAGGTTGACGCAAGTAAGATCGACCGATGGATGGTCAGAAATAATGTTCCGCGAAATGATCTCTATGCTCCGAGTCCTGCAGCATGTAAGTCAGATCCGAAAATAGTGAGATCAATGCAACTGACTTTACATACCGAAGCTACCCCGTCCGCAGTCAATTGCAGAACGATTTCTGAAAGAGGTTCTCTAGCCCACAGTCCAGCCTTATCAGAAATGAGTCTCACTTTCTCTTCCTCTGGGGGCATCAGGCCAGTATCTCAGAGCCCAATGGCATCTTCTCCAGCACTCTCCGTACGAGCGATAATTCATGGCCACGGCAGTACTTTCGCTGGACAGAGTCCTGCGCCTTTCTATCAAGCTCTTCCAGCTCAACTACCGGCTTCTTATCCATCATCTGCAGGCCCTGTTCATCCAGCCTCAGGTTCTACATTAGCCCTCCAGCAGTATCGCTACAAACAAGCTGATGAAGATCATCTACGATCAGAACTCTCTGTAGCGGAGACCTGGTTCGGCTCCGAGCATATTGAGACCATTCACATACTGACAATGCTGGCTGAAGTTCTTCTTCGCCAAGGGAGATTCAAATCCGCCGAAGAAGTTATTCGCAGAACGGTTACGGGTTATCAGAAAACAGTAGGGGGTGACGATATCCGTACACTCGATGCTTTGGAACTCCTAGGGCAAGTTCTAAATTGTCAGGGCCTCTATCGTCGAGCCTCAAGAGTCCTGGAAGAATTACTTGACACCAAAAGGGTATCTCTTGGTGGCGAGCATCATTCCACTCTGTCCTGCATGGTTGCTCTGTCAAATGTGTATCAGAATCAATACCTGTGGGACAAGGCTGCTTTACTTTCTGAGCAAGTGCTAGAAATAACAAGGAGGATATGGGGTGAAGCGGATCACGGTACGCTGACAACCATGTCAGATTTAGGAGCTGCATACATGCACCTGGGGCGATTAGAAGAGAGCAGTCGGCTAATAGGACATGCCTTCAAATTAAGCATGGCTTTCCTAGGGAATGAGCATGTTACTACACTGAATATCATGTACCACCTGTTGGCTTTACATACACGACAGAACGATTGGGTTCAGGCAGAGGTGATTGCGAAGCAAGTTACCGATACATGTATGAAAACATTAGGCGAAGAACACCCCAGTACTTTGTTCGCCAAAGCAGAGTTGGCTATGATATATGAAGGCCTTGGACAATTAGAGAAAGCCGAAAAGACAGGAGAGGAAGTGCTAGAGATGCAGAAGAGAGTACTTGGGGAGAACCATCCCGATACACTGCAAACTGCACATACCTTGATAAGTGCATACACGAATCAAAAGGAATATGGAAAGGTTGAGGAGCTTGGGAGATATATTGAGGAGATGGAATGGGCCGGACGGACGGCTATTCAATCAGGGTAGTTTATAAATTACAAAGGAAACTTGAAGCTCATCACACCAACTGGAGCATCAGTCAAATTGAAGAGCTGAAGTCCTCAATTCAAGCCAGAATGCAACTTGTCACGCAACATAGTTGGTCAGTCTCGTATAGTGATGATGTGTCGAAGTTAGGTAGGTACAAAGCCGCAAGACAGAATGGGTCACGCGACATCAACAAGGACGCAGTATCCTATTCACTGTTTAGGAAAGATTTCTGGCAATGACGTTCAACAATAGAACAACTCAGTTGTGAGGAATGCCGGCTGGTGCCTGACTAAGGCGATCGAGAGCTGTCGATGTAATGCTGACAGATTCTAATGTTGATGGAGATGCCGATGTTTAGACCGCCCTACCCAAAGTTTATCATCGACGCCTCCCGCGTATGAGTGGGTAACTAAACTGAGATACAGTTTAGACTACACTGTAGATTTCGGCACATCGAGATGATGGCACATTGGCAGAGGTTCTGACTGTACCAGTAGGAAAGCGTTGGGATATTTAGAATTAGTCAGACATCGGTATAAAGGAAGTTTAAATATCGCCTCATTTTCACGAATCTTTTCAAATAAATTCTGTAGGGCTGCTTCAGTTGCATAAGCGCTCAGCCATTCCTCAACCGCTAGAGCCAGTTGGGAAGGGTTCCCTTTTGTGGCTGCCGTCCCCTCTCGGCAGAGCGAGTGCAAGCCCAGGCCATTCCAGGGCAACAGCCAATACCAGATCTCAGATGAGCGGGGACTTGTTTTGGTCTGGTCATGGCCTGGACCTTGATTCGGAGCCTCCACCTCCACTGGGCTCTCTCTCTAATCTTCCCGAGCACTCCATCCCGCCCGCCCATTACCATCCTTGAATGTTTGGTTATCCATCGTTATCCATCGATCCATCCCTCCCTCTCTCTGTCTCTTTACTTGTTTTGGTCACATATCGTCACCCGCTTTTGTTCGAGTCTTTGTTCTTGCCGATAAACTTGTTACTTCTTGTATTAGCACCTTCACTCAAGTCCCTTCCTTCGATTGCGTCACGACATCTCGACGTCTCCTTGTTGCCTGCTGTGCACGCTCTGTTGTGGCACTATCATCTCAACGTTTTTAACCGCCAAGCTTACGCCGCCCACGCATACGCATCACATCCCATTTCCATCTCTGACCGCTGTCTTGCGCTCGACTGTCTTGCCGCCAGATCATCGTGAATTGCTACATTAACAGGGGCCCGAGGCCTCGAAGTTCCCAATGTCGAATAAGAACGAGGCCTTGTCCTCGATGGATCCCTTCTCACCTGCACATCAACCCGACGAGGGTTACTCCGAAGATCCTCTCACTCCAACCGTCAATCAAGAGTTATCGACCGCTCTATCGACTGCCCTTGCTACGCTGCGTTCTCCCTCCGACCTGAGCACATGGCTTGTCGCGAACTCATCGCTTCTGCCCCTCGAGGTCAGAACAGGTACGTTGTGTTGATTGGGTTGCTGGGGTCTATTTGCTGACTGTTGACAGAACTGACCATGGCGTTACTCGACAACTTGCCCACGTCCGTAATCGCCGAGATCGTTCACCGATTGAATCCAAGACTTTACATCGATTTTATTCAATACCTTCCCGCTGAGATCTGTCTCAAGATTCTGGGTTTCCTCGATCCTGTTTCCCTCGTGAGCGTCACGCAGACATGCCGCGCCTGGTACGAGTTGGCACTTGACCGAAAGCTATGGGAGCGTTTATACTATATGGAGGGATGGAAGACAATCATGAGCGAGATCGAAGCCTGCGAGACTAAGGTTAACAATGGCCTCGATCACTCAATTCGTCACCTTAACCGACTCCAGTCGATGCAGGACGCCCACCCAAACAAGATTCGTGCCGTTGTCAATTCGGATGAGGACCTCGAGATGACAGATGGTGACCGCACGCCTGGACCCAGCGAGACCATGACCGGTGGAAGCATGTTCGGTAGCCCTTCTTCCTCATTCTCGTCGAGTCGACCTGCGATCGTGCCCATGGGCGAGATGGACCTTGATGGGTTGTCGAGTAGAAACCCGAGCTTGGATCGAACACTTTCATCATCGTCCGACAGCAGAGGAAAGCGTAAAGAACCCAGCGACGATACTGAGTCCTCTCTCGCTTCAATGTCGCTAGCCGATGCAGCCAACACATTACCGCCGTCATCATTATACATCTGGGATGTGGGTCGATCACGATATCGTATCAACTGGCGCTATCTGTACGGCATGCGACGGAAGTTGGAGGCGAACTGGGAGCTTGGAAAATACACCACTTTCCAATTTCCTCATCCCAATTTCCCCGAGGAAGGACATCAAGAGTGCGTTTATGCTTTACAGTTCGACAAAGACTATTTGGTGAGCGGTAGCAGGGATCAGACCATGCGTATCTGGAATGTTCGCACCCGCCGACTTGTCCGACCACCTCTGACGGGACACATGGGCTCCGTCCTGTGTCTCCAGTTCGATGCTGACCCCGAAGAAGATCTCCTTGTGTCTGGAAGCAGTGACTCCAACGTCTTCATCTGGAAGTTCTCGACTGGTGAGCTGGTGCAGAAACTAACAAGAGCTCATCACGAGTCCGTTCTCAATGTGCGTTTTGATAAAAGAATCCTGGTTACGTCTTCCAAGGATAAGACGATCAAGATCTTCAACAGGCGCCCTTTGAGACATGGCGATTTGGGCTATAACGGCGGCGATCTAGTCGGTCCAGTACCTGTTCACCTGCGAAGGTACGGTTATGAGCCGGACCTTTCCCAGGAACTTCCCGTCAAGCCTCCATTCACCATGATCGGTCGTTTGGATGGACATAGTGCTGCCGTAAACGCGATTCAAGTTCGTGACGAGACCATTGTTTCCGTATCGGGAGATAGGCATATCAAGATATGGAGTTGGCCAGATCAGGCCTGTACCCGGACGATCCCGGCACACGACAAGGGAATCGCGTGCGTGGAGTTTGATGGGCGCAGAATCGTTAGTGGCAGCAGTGATTGGGAAGTCTGCATTTTTGATGCACCTACTGGCCTTAAGGTTGCCCAGTTGCGAGGACATGCCCACCTGGTGCGTACTGTCCAGGCGGGATTCGGTGATCTGCCGTACAGTACAGCAGAGGACTGGGCGGAGGCCAAGGCTGTTGATGCCGAATACATGCGCGCGCTTGAGGCTGGCGAGATTGATAACGCTATGGACCGAAGGCATAGGAGAGATCGTCGGGCAAATGCTGGAAGCTCTCGACCTCAGGATGTTCAGGCATACGGTGCCAAGGTTCCCCCGGGAGGTGGTGGAGGCAGAAAGTATGGTCGCATTGTATCTGGTTCCTATGATCAGAGCATTATTATCTGGCGACGCGACAAGGAAGGTGTTTGGAAGCCCGCAATTCATCTCCGACAGGAAGAGGCTGCTGCTGCTGCCCAGCGTGAGGCTGCGGCCAGCTTGTCGAGCGCAACGTCGAACGTCGCGGTTGCCGGATCTCTGGCTAGTAGGTCTTCACATACGTCCACAATCGTGCCTCGATCTCCGCCTACGAGCGGCACTCCTCTCGGGCCTTTGATGCTGCGCGATCACCACGGGGATTCTCAGCGAACGGCAAGCTCATATCAAGTGCTGATCGACCAAGCGGTTCCCCTTGGGCCCACCTCGTTGCAACATGTACTTGCAACATACCCGATTGCGCTGGCTCACCATTCCTACCTACAAACCGCCATCGAACGCGAGACGTCGCCTTTGATCCGAGCCCAGCTTAGAGGGGTGGTAACGGATGCTTTGGCTCACCTCCAGATTCGTCAGATGCCGATGCGACAACAGTCGAGTTCTGGTAGTTCTCACATGTCCAGCGATAGCGGCCGTACCAACCCGAGATCCGGTCAAACGCCTCATGCGGTGCCCGTTCCAGGAGGACCAGCTGCGCAACCTCCGGCTGTTCATGCACAAGGTGCGCCTCCCGGACAGCCAGCTCAACCTCCAATCCACAATGGCCATCATGCAGGACATCATCCTCATATCGCCGCGGCCGAGAACACGTCAGCACGAGTCTTCAAACTACAATTTGACGCGCATAAAATTATCTGCTGTAGTCAAACTCCAACAATTGTTGGATGGGATTTCTGTAATAAGGATCCCGCACTGGAGGAAGCTGTTCGATTCTTTGCAACTGTCGACTAGATCTGTAATTCTGAAGCATAAATGTATAAATCAGAAAGCATTCTTTTGAGCGAGGGAGTTGGGTTATATCGGCTTGGCAGAGTCTTATCGAGAATAACTGCATGATCCAGGAGTTCCACTGGCGATAGCACTGTTGGATGCTTTATGTGTTCAAGTGCATGCTAGACACCTGCGTATACTCGGGATCGACAGTAGAAAATATAAGTTTAATGCATTCATAACAATAATGGAAGAGTGAAATAATGTGCTTGGGTGACCCTACGAACCTAACCAACGCCGTGACAAGCAAAATCCATGTAGAAATCTCCGAGAAGTCCACCGTGATCCAGCAACGCCGTTCGTTAACCAGCAACCTGCTTCACCTTATCCTCAGTCTGAGGAGGCTCGTCCACAAACTCTGGCACGACCTCATCCTGCAAGAAACCCGGCACAGCACCACCCATCTCATGCTCCATCTCAACCTCCATCCCCAACGCCTCCAGCTCAGCATCCAGCTCATCCTCCTCCACATCCTCAGGGATATCATAACTCCTCGCCAAACTCTCCTGAATCTCATTGCCCACATCCATCAGATCCGCCATCTCATCCTGCAACCTCTCAATCTTATCGATGTCGATCTTGCCGTACTGCTTCTTCAGCTCCTTGTTCGTCGTCTTCATCGCATCCACCTGCGTCATCACGTTCTTGAGGTTGTCCTGCATGTTGTTCGCCTGCTCCATGTTCCACACCTGGCTCTCGAGCTTGTCCTTCTCCGCCTCGTACGCCTTGCGGCGCTGCAGCACCTTGAGGGCCTTTTGCTTCATCGCTTGCTTGCCGGGGCCTTCGCGCATGCGGGACAGCTTTTCTTGGTAGGCGCCGAGCTCGGCGTTGAGGGCTTTGAGTTTGGTGTCGAGGGATGATATGCGGGTGTCGAGGTTGGTTATGGCGCCGTTGAGGGTGGGTTTGGGACCCGCGGGCTTGGAGCCGAAGAGGCGGTTCATCGTGATGTTTGTAGGGATCGATGATAATAAAGAAGAGGGTTTGCCCGTGGTGGGAGGTTATAGAGGGCAGATGCGCGATGTGCGTCGTGGAGGTGGTGGTTGTAAGTGCCGGAGATGGTGGCCTGGAGGGATGACGTTCACTGCGCACGCGGCTCAAATGGATGGAGTGGCATGGAGCGAGCGGCGGGGCGGGCCACACCCCGCCTTGGATCTGAGACTCAAATCGAGCTACCCTAGAGCTAGAGTGGGAAAATTCAAGAATCAAAGTTTGGGGCACAATTTCGACACACTTTAAGCGAGTAACTAATAGAAAGATCCATTCAAAATATCTAGATATATTTTTGCAGCAATGCAGTAGTCTTCCAAGGCTGTCCCAGCCCATTCGTGTTGGGTTGCTGCAATTGTCGCATTCTGCATGGACAGGACCCGCAGAAAGTAAACAAACATTCCTGTCAAGCAGAAAAGACCCTGACCTGGCTTAGCACAACCGCTGGTTCCCGCTTATAGTCCAGGGATTTTGATCACGGATGTCAAATTTAATGCTATTGTTTAGTTTGTGGTACTCGAGACGAACATATGGCTTGAGCAAGACGTGAACTATTTCTGGTTTGGGTGAGACATGCTTTTACTCGACACGGGAGAAGCTCATTAGATTGTAACAGCCAAGTAAGGGCAAGGCGGTACGGCACTTCAGTGTCATTCATGAAATGTGATTGGTCTCTCGACTGTGTCAATGTCTAACTCTGATTTATATCTTTAAGCATGTTCCAACGTCTTGAGACGATTTTGGGAAACTTGATACACAATAATGGCAGAATTACTGTCCTGCAATGAATACTGGCGATAATGGAGTAAAATCAATCTCATTTTAGACCCTATTGATCCTTGGCACTCTCATTTACTAGAGGTAGATCGTGGTGGTCTGTGGTTCGACAATGATCACTCGGACCAAACGTAAATGTCGCCAGCGCCAGTGAATCAACAATTGAACAACAATAGCCTACAGCAACAAGAATCGCTGGCCTCACAGCAAGTAAAGTCTCAATTGTTTATTTCTGCTCCTCATTAACAGGCCGTCACTGCTCGCCAGCTGCCAGCAGTGGACCCTGAAAGCGGTGACCATTCACGCCCCACAATTATCTGGTGCCCACAGACGCGTCTGGAGCTCCAAGCCCAAGGCGCCTCCATCTTCGCAGCCCACATCGAAATTCAATCCGCAAAACAAAACAATCTCTCCAACTTCTTTGCGCACCAGCACTTGACTTCACCAACCATCTCGTCACGAACTCAACTGCTACTTCGCAAACACTTTCTTCACAGTCTTCAGCTTCTGCAAGCTTTACTTTCACACTTTTCGCATCCTCTTCGCTTCGTTACCCCGTATCGCGGGAGGTTTGTTTACTTTAGAAACCTTCTCTTCCGCGCTGCATCTTTGCGATGGCGGCGAAGGACGTCCCCAAATGGGGCTTTGGGCAAGAGCCCATGCAAATGTGAGTATTTATTCTGATCGTGAATAGTAGCATGTCGTCTCTTGAGAATACTGACATTTTATTTGTAGCAAACCCGTTACTCCAGACTTCATCCCGCATTTCGCGACCACTGGCGACACTCGTGTCGACGCCGGCAAGACGTAGGTTTTCTCGACCGTTGAACTCAAATCAGCCTCACTAACGGTTCCGATAGATTCCTCAGCTTTGGCAACTTTGCGTTCAAGAAGCCACTTACCCGACCGCCCGCGTGGGAGCGGGTTCCTACACAGTCGCTTGCTGCTCCCAGCTCGAACCGACAGATCATGCGCCGAGTCACTGTTTCCAACAGCCTCCAGCTCGATACACCCTTCGTCATCTTCCCAAATGTCTCCGCCATTCCTGTTCCTACTCGCGAAGAGCTCGGTTTCGACCTTACTCTTCCTCGCAAAGTCCAACGACTAGAATCCTACGAATCTGTGGATAGAGAACCAGTGTTTGAGGATTTCTTGATGTTCTCGCATGCACAGCACATGCACAATCTCATGAGAGCCAAGGGTAAGCAGCTCCTCAAAACTGTGCTGAACTTTGACTGACATTTAATCTAGTTCATATTGCCAACGGCCTTCTCGAAACTTACTCTGGCCATACACGCGAAGACGTGAAGGCTATCGAACAAGGAGCCCGACAAATCGTTCCGGTCAAGCGAGCTGCTAGCATCATCAGCACCGACGTTGTCGATACAGACGGCTCTCCTATTACCCTGGCGCCCGCCAGAGGTAACCGATTCCTAACCTACGACGATGTGCTTCGCAAGATCCAAGATGCCAACGAGTCCGGAAAACAGTCCGTCAATCTCAGGGACGCGTCCATCACAGAGGTCACTACCGCACTGCAAAACAGTCGTCGGGATCCTCGAAAGCGCCTCGCTGCTCTCGGCGAGCCCGAACTCTCCACTATCTTGGACGAGGAGGAACCCGAGAGTCCCATCGCTGTTGAGGAGCCTGTTGAGGAGTCTGTTCTCTTTCCTGGGACCCCTTCTCCCTCGAAGCGACTTACTCGTCTCATCACCAGCGACACCATCAAGAAGAGTGTCCGCCGACTTTCGAAGCTTGCCAAACGCATCCAAGGTTCTCCTTCCAAGTCATCCCCTTCGAAATCGTCCCCTCCCAAATCTTCTCCTTCAAAGTCGAAGCATGCTTCCTCACCTCTCGCCCAGCGTTCCAGCCCTGTCTATGGATCTACTGCTGGCAAGGACAATATGTCCACTGAGTCCGTCGCTGACTCTCCCGCCCGCCCTGGCCGAACTTTCCGAGTGCCATCTGAGTGCGACTCATCTTCTTTCGAAGATACCGGTCTCCCAGAGACCCCCAACAAATCCTCGTCGCCTGTCATGAACTACTCGCGACCCATCGCTCCCACTCCCTCTCAGTGGACCCGAGTTGAGCCCTCAACTCCTGCTACTCCTGCTGCCCAGAGCGCTCCCCTCCCCGTTACCCCCCACCAGACCGACAGTCCCATCGGTCTCGCTGCCCTTCTTCCTGCCATCCTCCCTCCCGCTACTCCCAAGCCGCACGGTTGCACTCTTGAAGTCCTTGAGCCTAGTGAGACTTTCGACTTCGGGAAAACAACTTCTTTCGGTAGCTCTAACTCGTGGATGTTTTCTTCTCCTCAGCCTACCGAGCCGATTCGTATCAAGGCCGGTAACCAGGCGCGTCGTCGTCGCAGCGAACCTCTGCTCCGCAAGTTCCTTGACACCCGAGCTCGACGTCTTTCGTCCTCTCCACAGAAGGTCCAATACCAACAGGAAGCGATCTTCAATGATGACATTTCTATTGCCTCGCTATTCGACATCACTTATGAGTCGCCTGCGAAGGCCGCTGCCATCGATGCAGCCGACGAGACTACTGTTCTCGATTCTATTCCTTCTCTCTCCAAAGAGCCTGCAGCTGAAAGCGCGGCCGAGCACACTATTCCTCTTGACACAATTATGGAGGAGAGTGTTGCTACTGAAGCTGATCCCACTGAGGCAGCCAACGAGACTTCTGTTCTCGATTCTACTATTTCTCCTTCCGATGAGCCTGCAGCTGAAAGCGCGGCTGAGCACACTATTCCTCTTGACACAATTATGGAGGAGAGTGTTGCTACTGAAGCTGATCCCATTGAGGCAGCCAAACCTACCGAAGGCGAGTCCAACTTGGGCTATGCCAGTGTTCTCACTGAGAACCTCTGGATGCGAGACCTGAATTCTTCACCCACCGTAGCTCCCACCAATCGCCAGGACGAGCAGCACAGTTCCGTGCAGCCACCCACTACCGTTACCGAGACACCTGTCACCAAAGCTCCCACTTCCTCTGAAAGTGTTGTGAACATCGATGTCCGAGAGAACCCTGACATTTTCGGCACCCAGATTTCTTCACCCCCTGCCCCTACTCCCATCCAGAACCTTTCTCGTATGGCCGATGACGCCTGCAATGGCCACGCTAAGGTCGTGGTCACTGAGGAAAACGGTAGACTCTTTGTCCGATTTAAGCTGTCGGCCAGATATGCCCACATGTTCCCCGCAAGCCAAGGGTTCAACGATTCTCTCTCGTTCTCTCCATCCGTCGACATTTCTACACCAAGGCCCCGACCCGTCAACCCCACTACACAGACTCCTGATCTCAGCAGCTTCGGTGACGTTACCAGCCCATCTCCCAGCGTAATGCAGACCCCCGAGCCTCAATCTACTGAATCGCTCCTCAAGACACCTGATATCAACGGTGTCGGTGTTATCGACCGCTCATCCCCCGGTGAATTTGATACACCTGAACTTCCTCAGCACGACAACACTCTTGTCTTCGGCGAACCTACAACAGTCGACCGACCTTCTTCTATTCGACGTGCTACCCGCCGTCAGAGCGAGATGACTCCCTTAAAGCGTGCTACAAGAAACGCAATGGGCATCTCCCAGGGGCCCGCCACACCCAAATTCTCTACTCCAGCAGCCGATAATGGCGACCACACCTTGGTCATGGAAGAAACACCCGCTAAGCGGGACGATGAATCACCTGCTCAGCAGGTCGAGACTCCAGCAGCTCCCCCTATCCAGGAGGTAGAAGCCGCTCCTGCTGCCAACAATGGTGGCCAAGACTTGGACAGCCCAGGTCGAGATTACCTACGCGCGTTCATCAGCCAGAATCGCCGAACTACATCTTCCGCTACCACCAAAGAATCCTCAACTACCGCTGCCATAGACACCACCACTCTCACACCCGCAGCAGAAATCATCCCTGCCGTTACCACAACCGAAGCAGGATCCCCAATCGCACCAGCAGCCAAGCGCCAGCCTCTCGGAGCTCGAAGCCCTAACAGGGGTAGTCCCGTGAAGGCCAAGCGAAAGGCGGACTGTAATGCTGATGAGGAATCTCCAGCGAAGAAGCTCAAGAGCGACAACGCGGCGAGTGAGGCGAGAGGGGCGATCCGTCAGGTCGCTCGAAAGACCAAGGCTAAGCGCCAGAGGGCAGAGCTGGCCATCGACATGACGGATCTTCCCTCTGCCTCCTCCTCCACCACCACCACCACCACCGACACTACCAACGGCAAGCAGGTTGACGAGCTTGCGCCCAACACATCCACCCGCCGATCGTCTCGGCTCCGAAGCCAGGAGAACCCGAGCAGCGCTCCCAAGTCGTCGCTGCCTACTCCCATCAAGCTCGGCCGAGCCGGTGCTGGCCGCAGCCTCCCAAAGAAGGCTCGCAGCGAGGAGGACGAGTTGGCTCGCAAGACGCGGGCCAACACCAAGCGGAACATGGGTAAGGCCGAGTTTCCTGCCGAGGTCCTCGTTAGAATTGCGGACGAGGCAGAGAAGAACTCTGACCAGGGTGAGGGTGAGGAGTCGGAGAGACCAGCAACTGGTCGACGCGTGGGGTGGAACCAGCCCCTGGAGAAGGTGCAGGGAGAGGAGCCCAAGAAGGGGCGGGCCAAGGGCAAGGCCACACAAGGACAGACGGGCATCTCGAAGCCCAAGGCGAAGCGGGCCACCAAGGTGGCAGCGGATCTGGGCATGGTGGCCAACGGCACACCCGCCAAACCTCAGCGCGTGACGCGCTCCAGCGCACGCTCTGGGGTTTGAGCACCCAGAAGTCTCCCGACAAATGGAGACGGCTGCCTTGGTGGTTGGCGGCTTTGCTTTTGTTTTGACGATTTTTTGCTTTCGACATCGCTGGCACCAATTGGTGCACAAGAACAAGGACGACGATGACTTCTTTTTTGGCGGCGTTCGGGAGGGAGGGCTCCCGACGTCTTTTTACGAGGGCATGATGCATTGCGAGGCGTTGGTGGTTGCGCAAAGATACCACATTTTGGAAGTTTTTGGGACCTGTTTTCGGCGGACGACGCAGGTCGGTGTACGGGTTTAAAGTCCTCGGGATGAGGCTGGAAAACATAGATGCCCCGGATGGGCCATTGTACGAGAATAAGACTTGATTCACTCATGATATTGCCTTGCTTTGTGATTTGCCAGATGTGATTTATTGAATGACTTGCTGAAGAGCATTTGTCGCTTTTTGTTATGGTTGTTATTGTAAGAGCCTTGGTCTACTAACAATATGCAGGAATTTGTGTGTGTGTGTCAAGTCACTGGTTGGACTTTGAGAAGTAAGTATCTACGAGTGAACAGTACCAAGTCCATAGTCAAGTGGGAATATTTTATTGTTTATGTCTATCTAAGTGGTAAACCCAACCCTTTATTTATGATAGAGACAGTATTGTTTGGTATGATGTTAATTATCGGGGCTAAGTTCGTTGGAGAGGATGGCCTCATCAGATATTATTGCTGTATCTCACGGGCCATTTCAAAACAGGGAAGCCGTAATGCTTGATGGCAGCGGAGCGATGATATCATCATCTTATCTAAGTAGGTGTTTCTCCATGATCAAGGTCTGGTCTACATCGTCCGCGTTCGGGGTGTGATAGGCTCGTAGGAGAGGAGAGGTCTTTCGAGCGACCTGACGGATCGACCCTCTTGCCTCACTCGCCGCGTCGTCGATCTTGGACTTCTTTGCGGGAGATTCCTCATCTGCATCACAATCCACCTTTCGCTTCCGGTTCTTCGGGATCGTGACCCCAACAGACCATCTAGAGTTCTATATAAGAGAAGAGTTCCCCATTCGTGGCGGATGCACATCATTCGAGGTGCTCAGCTCAGCTACATTGTCGTGGTGATGATTGGCGGTAACTGACTTCTACTTGTCAACATTGTAGCCTTGGTATTCGTGTAGGCCGTGCCGCTGTTGATGAGGTTCTCTATGAATGGGACTGCCGGATTTAGTGGCTGGTCTGCGTCGGTTGTGCCTCTGCTTCCAAGAGGCCTTGAACTGGCTGATGAACTGAACGTCATCAGAGTCCTCAGAATCATCGGATATCTCGTATGGAGAGGAGGCGGTGCTATATATATGCATCTATATAGGTATAGGAGGCCGCAATAATATAATTCTTCTCGCGGTGTGAACGACCTTCGTAATCTCGAACATGTCTGAGGCTCAGTCTTCTGAGACTCAGACTGAGCCTGCCTGTCTAGGATGCTCCAGGTCGAAGCGCGGATTATCACTGCTCCTGAACATGCGTGGGGTCACAGGCTGATGGGTATCGCCTTAAGATGTTGACATTCGCATTTGTCAGTCGATATATATGCCAGAATCCATATTATGGGAGACTTGAGAGATGAGATACTCATGTACTTTCATTTCTCTAAGTTCTCCACCTCTAATGCCCAGGGAGAAGTTGAATCATGATGTGGCCTCATCATTGGCACGCAATATCGTGTGCATCCAGCTTCTGGATATAGGCATTACAATTAGGACCGTCAATCCCACCACAGGTATCGATAGCGAAGGAAACACAGCCGTACGCTCGCTATACAATATAGTCCTTTCGCATTGTTTCACTCGGGATTTGATGGACATGTCTCGATGTCTATCCTTGGTCCTATGAGTCGGCTTTGCCTGCTTTAGAGAGTCGTGATTCTCTTGGTTGTGCTCTGAGCAGTAATGGGATTGGCTGGTGACCTCCGTGATCGGTTCCAGGGCCTCCAAGATGTGATGATACAGGTGCAAACCTTGATCAGAAGTCGTCAGTGATCTCTTCTGCGGGAAGTTCGTGTTAGTTACTTGAGATATTAGAGAAAGAACGACGAAAGATTCGAGAAGGACTTGACTGCTAAGGATCGTTCGACTTGTACGGAGACGCTTTGATTTGATTTTGACGTGGTGAAATCTGAGAATAAAACCTTTAGTGGTATGTGCGTGAAAAGGAAGTGGTGGAGTGATCTCTTCTGCGGCAGTCAGGAGGATCACGTAACTTAGGATCTCCGCCTTAACCTCCATAGGGAGTTTGGAAAAGGGGACGCCAGGAGCAGTTGCGGGTGGTGAAATGTATCAAGATATCGGGGTGTCCTCACGCATGTCGACCATAACGCTCTGGTTTAGAGAGATGAAAGGGTTTTCTGGCAAGTGAATTTGGCGATCAGCTGTTCGGACTCGTTGATAGATATAGATTGCATCCGTCTCCCGCCAGTGATGTGAGGAACGACACTTCTTCCGAAAATGAATCAAGTTTGCGAGGCTTCGTGAGAAATGTGAAGAGGTACTCTCAGATGAACATTGGGCCAGCAACCACTAAGGCATTGCCGAATACCATTCGTGACGTGGTAACTGCTTCACAAACCCGACGGTAGGGAGATCGGCTCCGGGCTCCGGTTGTGCCACGTTGACGCAGCGTTCTTGGTAGTGCGGGTGAGAGTGGTGTCGGAACCGGAGTATAAGCAAATAACTTTTTTAGCTGGAGAAGCGGAGTTATCGCTATCCTCGGTGTCCATGAGGTCATGAAGTCAGGAGCGTCAGGTTCATTACACGGTATCTAGTAGGACTTCCCCTGGCGAAGCGTTTGTGGATGACTCGTCCCGCCTCGTATCATCATGCTTCAGTTCAATAAATCTGGCGTTCTGCCAGAATTGGAACTTCAGAGGGAGATTCTTGACTGTCGGTAAAGAGACAATCAGCTATGGCTTGAGTGATAAACTCATCCTTGGTGTTGAAGTTCAGAGGGGCGGTGATAAGGCTTCTTGCGACGACGTACGACAATTGTTCAGCCAAATTTTGCTGAAAAGTCGATGTCATGTCCAATGTTGGTAGAACTGAACCGTTGTTGATGTATTCCGTTGACCACTGTTAATGTTTTGTTGATGAGTTGTTCTTGAGCCAGCGTGGTTTCGAAGTATCGTGCTGCATGCTGCCTACGCAAGATAGGCGAGGTTTTGCTCTGGAGTAGTCGAAGAGCATATATACATTCCTGTTCCCAACCTTCAGATGGAATGAAATGCTTGTTAACGACTGAAACTGTCAACCAGCATAGTTTTGATCACATTCTCTCCCTTCAGATTGGGCAGGTCGCGGTAGATGATTTGCCTGCTCTTCATGAGCAAAGCTTGTTTTACCGTGCTTCGAGTGGGAGGTCCTTGCCTACCATACCGATTGGTCGCTTCTCTGCCTCGTATATATCTCCCAAAACCTCCGCCAGGATCACGTGGGGATACATAATATCAGCAAGGCGGGCAGACTCCATTTGCATGTCGATTCGGTCTATCTTCCGACGGAGATTCAATCTCAACAGATACATCTTATGACAGATGTCATCTACGACACCATAACATCCTTGAGGGCAGCAAAGCCATAAGAGGCATATAAGGATGGGAACCTGTCGTGCTGGTATCCCATGCCCGCGACAATGTGTGCTATCGATTGCAGCCATGTCTTATTTCTGGGTGTTGTGGTGAATGACTCGGCGCAGGAAATGACATCTGTGTTTGTCATATCGATATCGGTCTTTGGTCTGCGGCATTCGATCAGCGCGCCCAATGACTTGTTTCTCAAGCCTTAGGGGCGACCTTGTATCAGGCCAGGCAGGCCATGGTTCCGCCAATTTGGATGCTTTGGCTTATCCCGGGCTATTTATATAGGTGTAAATAATGATAGCCAAGCCGAATTCGAACTGAGGTGGTGTTGATCAGCTCTGCCTGCCTAGGTAGAAATGTCTGAAGGGCTAGATGAACAGGTAGGAACCAAACACCGGCAGATTTAGGCGCAATATCATCTCTGTACATGGTATGTATACTATAAATATAGGAGAGACATCCTCCCATGTTGCGATTGAATATCATGAGGTAGTTTCTAATGAACGGAGGATCGGCAGGGTTACACCAAATGTTGGCTTCATCAAGAAGCATTGCGGCGGGTACTCTCATATGGGCATTTATTATATATATGTCACCTTGATGAACTCGATCCACGAATTATTTGGGCAAGGGCTCGGTGAGTCCAGATCTTCCGCCAGATAGGATCGGTTTCGTTTTGGTGTGCACCAGTGAGCCACTCGATGACTCGGAGCACTATCACCCCTTGGGCATAAAACACCACGTCTTTCTTTGGCGGTCGACTCCGTGGCGGACCAGGCAGTCGATTTCGTGTTGTAGCTTAATCGAGTTGTTTGTGGCTATGTTGGAGGATAGTAGTATGTGCAATATGCGATCGACGGATTCTTGCCAGACTTCTTGGAATGCCCCGCGCAGATGATGTGGGTAGGTTTCTTTGACTTGGCTCGCGGCCTCTTGTCGATATGATAGGGGTGTTATCGGTCTGAGCAGCTACATATCGTATCAACGGCTGCAAGAGCTGTTTTTCCATTTGTTGAAAGGTCTTGAGGTCGTTGATGAGCTCTCCCTCGTTGCCGGACCAGGTCTCCGGTCAGCTTGGCACGGAGATCCCCCATATATACGAAGACATCGCCATCTGCCCCCTCACTGGGACGCTGCTCTACCACTGTGCTAGGCCCGACCTCCCCCTCGCCCGGTGTCGTCGATGACCACGTCGGGGTCGCTGTAATCTAAAATGTAGTCAGGCTTTGACGAGCATGAAGATAACCCATGTATCATCCTTTGTTGTCAGCCGAGTTGATTCGCCTTTCTTCCAGCCCTTTGATTTCACCTTGTAGACGTGGAACTCTTGAAGTCGTGTTACTTGGTCTCGGCCGCCACGTTCTTCCCAGTAACTGTAGAGCGTTTCGCTGCAGGAACTCCTCCTAGAGAGTCCATCATGTGAAGAAGGGCTGGCTGTGGGTATATATAGTCTGGATTTCATCCATCCGTTCCTGAAACAGACGGGACATTCTCTAAAGCGACCGGCCTCGAGGAGAACGAAAGAGAATAGATCGGCAAGTGATCCAATTCTGGAACCGCCCGTGGCCATGACGAAACGCAAGAGCAGGCGGTGTGTAGGCATACTCATCAGGAAAGCCTCCGTGAGGGTCTCATCAGGATCAGCACCATGTCGAAGATGAGATAGGATAGATCCCTGCCCTGTATTCAAGGACATTTATATGGACCAGTGCAAAGTGCTCCGTATATTCGAACCTTTTTTTGGACCGAGGATGTATGATATGCCTGCCCGGGCGGCAACCTGTGCAGACGGTTGATACCTGTGTAATCGCCATGGTTGACTGCCATTACAACTGAGGGGCCAGAGGATTGATTGAAGAAGCCACTTCCACAGCCGATACATTCCCAGTAGGGTGGAATGTGGCCCAGGGCTTCACAGTGCTGGTCTCTCGAGAATCGCCCCGTGGGTCTATGACGTCCTCTGATTTCTCACTTTGAGCCTTGCTTCGCACTAGCAAAGTTCCGACTTTACAGCCTCAAGGTCCCCATTGATCTCAATTGCCTGGCCAGCTACCCTAGGTCCCAGTCAGCTGGTGAACGTCTGAGCCGAGTGTGACAGACGGGCAAAGTCACCCAGTGGGGGCTGTTCACGAGTTCGTATGTCGTTATATATAGGACTTGGAGTAAGGCGACATAGGGAGGATATGACTGGAAGCTTTCTTGTTGATCTTATATAATCGTCTTTCTTTTCCTCTCATCGTGTATATAACATAGTCGTCATTGGCGGTTAAGGAGTTGTTGAAGTAGACGTCACCTTGTTCGTGAAAAAGGTTCTCTGAAGATGTGTCCTCGGTGACAAGTCTCTCTGAGCGGCTGTATTCATAGAAACCAATGTTGAGGGGTGAGTATCACGCATCTCCGGGCGAGTAGTTGGAGACATCCTCAGGATCACTGAGATAGTCCCAGCCGTTAACAAATCTCCATGGTGTTCTCGTATCGGCACGAATGCCACGGCTAAGGAAATGGTTCTGGCTTCATAGGTGGCGCCTCGCAATTTGTGTTCCAAAACCCCTGGGGTCCTCACGGATCACACCAACCGCACCTGGCTTGACCTGGATCGGTGCCAGGACCAACCATTCAAGCCGGCTAAACTGGGTCAGGACAGGAGTCAGGTTCGACACAAAACCGGCCTCTCTGGCACGGCCACCAACGTTTCTCGAAGCAGGAAGACGGAATGGCACGACCAGTCGGGCCCGGTGCATAGTTAGATGAATTTATTGAAAGAAGCAGTCTAAGATGGCCATATGCTGCTGGGTCCAGTGCTTTGGACTCACGCCTATCGACGATGAAGCTGTGGAATGAGTTAACTCCTGTGGCTGGCAACGTCTTCGTCTTCGGCGTGCTCTTCCAAGAACGTCTCCAGCCCTACGTTATTGTTCAGCTGGTAAAGCACAGACTCTTTGGGAGGACCTCGTAGCATTAATTCTTCTTCGCTCTCATAAGGACCGTAAAAGATGCACAGTATCACCAACTCTGCAGAATGTGACTGCCATCCTTAGTAATATATAACGGGCTCATGCCTTGATCTATGCCATGACTCCTTCGTTGATGGCTCAGACAGTCCAACTGGCTGCGTGTTGTCTGCTCCAGCTTCGTCTCTGGCGGAGCTGGAGCAGAATCCCGCGGTGCGGCAAAGCCTCTTCTGGCTCTTTGGTGACTCGGGCCGCTTGTCTTTTTCCACATCCTAGGGCAAGAGAGCATATACTTTAGCTGTAGAAGGAGCCAGAATTCTGTAGTCGTTCTAGGGTGTGTGAGTTCCGGATTTGTTTTGAATTGGCTTCTCTGTGAACCACTAGCTCGACATGGCCCGACAGCTGTGGTTTATAAGATAGTAGACCAAGGAGGACACTGGTGGTTTAGCCGTCTTTCGTTCGCCTACATAACATCAACTATAAATCACCATCAACTGGGGAATATTATGAGTATGGAAAGCCGAGTGGAAGACTTACTGGAGGCTTGATTATCTCGTGGCCCGGAGAAGATAGGGGCATTGATCCATCCGTAAGCACCACCAGGAAGTTCATTCTGGTCTCGAATAATCTATACTCGGACACTTCCGGGTCCTAGTTGTGTGGAAGCTGTCGTCCATGCTAAGGCTGTTTGCTCTGTTGGTGGAGGATAGGCTCAACATTACCTACCTACACTAAGCGTGACGAAAGGTGTGTTTCCACATGCATCAGGGATGTTGACTGAGTTTGAGCAACCTTATGACACGGGCTCGCTGACGACCGAGTGCGGCCTCCTCACTCTTTTCTCTGACAAAGTGATATGGCTCAAGTTGCCCTGAAATCTGGGATTGCTGGGCTGGGGAGCCTCCTTTTTATATTTCAATGGTAAGTGTGAGCCTTGATAGGTGTAGTATATGTAGCAAGCTATAAGTCTGCTGGTTGAGACCATCGACAGAACCCTGAGACGGTTTGTTGATGTGGGATAAAGACATTATAAGTAGGCAGACTCCCGCACCTATTGCGCAGCTCCTGTCGCTGGAGGTCTGAAAACCACTATAGGGCCAGTTGGATAGGTACCCTGGAGGTTTCTCATGGCCCCTAAGGAGCTGGACAGAAGGCGTGGGAGCACCAGCGTATCTTGTGGACCAGGGGAGTGCATCCCGGGCTCGACTTCGATGGTGAAGTGTCTAGATCTTATATTAGTAAGATACTGCGTTCAGCAGATATGGCTTACTTTATAGTATAAAGATTGCCGTCCACCACTGCTTGCCTGTACATTAATGTTAGTGGCTGCCTAAGAGCTATGGGCAAATATAGCCATACCTATAGCTGCCTCAATGGCCTCAGTCTTGATGTAGGAGGGAATGCTAGGGGTGTTACATAGAGGGCTACGGGGGTACAGTTTGCCCTGATTTTCCTCCCATGCTTCCTATATGTTGTATACCTACATATAAAATTGGCATTCTTGGCGTTTATATACCAAAGACCCAATAGAACTTGCTGGATATAGGTATCCTCGATCTCATTGAACATTGGGGGTGAAGATGACTGAGCTGTATCGCTAAGCAGCTGCGTGAAGGCTATTAGGGTGTCCGAAGATTCGAGGCGCATCGTTTCTAAGCCGGGTGGATAGGTAGCTTCGTAGCTTATTTTCCTTTTGTCGTGATTGAGCCATCCTATGTGATAAATACTGAAACTGAGTGTCACCCCTGACAGAGAGGCATTCTCAGGATTTGCCTCCCTTCAATGTTTGACTGTTATATTATATAGCCTACAAGCCCCTGATCATCGAGGTGGTTGCCTGCTTGGCCTTGTTGATCGTTGACTGTCATCCGCCATGATCGCTACCTTGTCCCAGAGGACGTCTATCTCGAGGTGTTGGGCCATGAGCTCTTGATAAGCGCGTTAGGATTGGAAACTAGTAGCTTGTCGACCGGGACAGCTGCCTGAGGAGCTGGTACTATAGTGCGCCTGTGCTGAAGGTATGCGTAAAGAAGGAAGAAAAGGGGTACAAGAGTGTTGGACGTGGTGAGAGTCTTTGCAGGATGTTTACTAGACCCTCAAGGGGCTGGCAACAAGTGATGGGGGAGCCAACCTGGCGTGAGATCCTCAAGATGGGCAGCCAGATACTTCTTGACGGTGATGTACCTGTATCTTGTGTTAGTATTGAACTTTTCTTCGTGAGAACACTTACTCTCGCTGAAGATTGGTTTTGCCAGTGCCTGTGAACTCACAACACTTATGCGTCAAGTATATCACCCTGTTAATTGAACCGGTGTTGACAACATGTCTGGCTGACTCCAGGGTCACGAATAGTAAAGGTGGGATCTAATATATAATCCTCTCGACTTTTGAAAGTGATGGAATCACTGGTTCTGAGCCAGCCAGCCAACATAGCGATAGAATACTGTACGAGAACCCTCGCCCAGACGGATTGAACAAGAGCTGAAGATGGTTTGTTTGTTGATATCAGCCTGGAGCTTTACCAAGCCTGGCTTGGAGTCTGCGGGGAGCGGTTGTACAGCGTTCGATTGCAGGGCTACTAAACCCCCGTAGGTCACAGGGAACACCGATCTAGCATCCCTCTGGTACTTCGTTGTGGAGGTCCCAAATTCTGTGGTGGCGGTAAAGGTTGAACTGCCACTTGGTGTCAATATGTGCTGGAGTTGCGTTGTTGCCCTGAGGTCTAATTCTCTACAAAGATAAGTGGCGAGTGTTCAAGAGAGCTTGCAACTTGACGATATCTAGTCGAACGCCGCCATTGACATTTTCTTCGTTGTTGTGTCCCATGATACGTTTCAACTTCCACGCTCTTGACTTGCTTGTGTTGGCTAGGCCCATGTATCTCATTATTCTCCTCAGGTTGCATCATCCAGAGGCGGGTCTTGTGATTTGTTGTAGGCATGTTGAATCTGCACGAGACCTGGAGACGGGTTCGACTCTAAGAAGGTGGGATGGAATATGCTGGCAGTAAAGCTCTTACCGTCGCAGCAATTCTGGGCCCTCCCGCTGCACGGTATGCATATAAATACAAGTGCTGCCGTATATTCTGATGTATCCGTGAGTTGCTTGGTTCCAACTTACTGAATATTGATGCATTTCTCACTCATGCAACAAAGTCGCAAGATGGCGGCCACAGCGACCCATGTATCTTTGCACTTCAGTACAACCAATATTTTCAAAGATGTGATCAAGGTTGTTCCCATCGGAGTCATGCCTCTTCTTGATCTCTCGAATGAGGCGGCGAAAGCCCCGTGAGGTCGCAAACAGGCTGTCTAGCTAGGTGCAACTTGACTTGACCTTGGAGCAGTGCTTGCAAGCACTTCGAGAACCCGGGATACACTTAAGAGGCCGGCTGACTCTCGGCTGAAATTGTCCTCCCCCTCCTTTGGGTACCCAACCCACTGCAACTTGACCTCAATACCGACCTCAGGTTCCTATACCCCGGAGGCCAGGACCTTAGAGACATGATACAGGGAGAAACCAGTGGCAGCATCCCGGCCATTTTGCTGACCCTAATAGGCATAGAAAAGCCTAGGGGCATGTGCCTGCACGCAAAACTCGGTTTTGATCGCTACCGTCTTGTCTTTCAGGTCAACCATGAAGTCCACAAGGTGCTCATCAAGATAAAGGATATGGTCTTGAATTGCAATTGGTGGATTTGGTGACTGATACACTCCTTGCACGAGAATAGCAGGGCTTGGGGTAGGGCGAAGTAATTGTCCTTAGAGTCTCCTTCGCACAGGTAGTGACCGACGGCACGTTTCTCCCGAGGGGGATACCGGGGATATTCGTCATCTATCCCATTGACGTGCTGGCGGTGTTTCTGAGCAAGAAGCATGAGGTGCAAGACCAGACCAGCAATATAGCCGTCTCTCACTGCCTTTTGTTGGAAGGGAATATCTGACGCCATTGTTAAGCCAAATCGCTAGAATATTCTGCAGACTTACATATAAAGATGTTGAACTCTGTACGAGGCCTGTCGTACTGATACACTACGGCTTAGTTCGTGAAAAAGGCGTCGTTGTCCCACAGCCTGGCAACTGCTTTGCAATTCACTCAGTGTGTCCTTGAGCTCTTGGTTTAAGGATCCCTAGACGTTCAATAGTAAGTATCACACGCAGAAATAGGAGGCTTGGGGGAGCTTACTATCTGGTTTGAACACGACGAGTGCGTTAAACATGATGAGAAACTCGTTTTCTGCAAACACGCAGAGATGGGCAATCCCCAACAGCTCGTTGGACTTCAAGTGGGTGCTCGTGGTGGCCGAACAGCAACTACTCAGCGCTCTCGACAGGGTACGATACCGTTCAGATGGTTATGGGCATTGGCAAGTCTAGATGCCAGAACCTGGGCGTTTGAAGTTTCCCTGGACATCTGTCGGTTCTGTTCCATAGCGTCTTGCCATGAGATATAACTGCAAAGCTTTTTGAGCCATGCCCTTCATGCTTTTTACAAGCTTTGTTTCGCCAAGGGGCCATGAATAGGTCACCACAGAGTGTGGCATTTCCGAACAGGATCTCTCGCGCCTTAGCCAGTTCTGTGCAAAAGGTGTCGATCACTAAGTAAGTCAATTAGTTAGTAGTGGCTTCTATTGTCTTGTCTTCCCACCAGTACCCGTGCTCACCTGGGAAATCATTAGGGGACGGCGACTTGCAGGCTTTCCTTATCTGTCAATCTGTTAGACTTGGTATTTGGAGCAGGGAAGAGTCTGATGTGCTTACATAGTGATGGTTATGCCTGGGTGTTGATGGCAAACCCGATTGAAAGTCCTCGACATTGTTGTAATCGGAGGACATCTGTATTCTTCAGTCAGTAGGCTGGCTTTGAGTCAACATCGGAAAGTAATTTGTGAAGGTGATCACCTTTCTAAAGCCGATAGTTGAGACTTTTGTAAGAGTAGAGACTCGATAGAAAAGTATAATATAATATATAAAAGGAATGGATGTGAGTAGCATGTAGGTGTTCTGCTATACAGTTGAGTAAGACAGTTGAGAAAGTTCAAGTCTTCATCGTTCTCAAGAGCCCTATTTATACTTTTCCCAGCCCAGTTTGCATGTAGACAGCATCTATACAACCTCTCATCATCACATCATTCACATCACCACCAAACTCCAACATCGCCAAACTCCAAATACGACCATCACCAAGCATCACCACCAAGCATACATCACCAAACCCAAACCTCATCGTCCCAATCCCCCCCAAACTCCAAAAAGGTTGTCAAACCCTCTTACTCCCCAACAAGGATCCATCCATCCCATCCTCCACGCGTCCAGTCTAAATAAAGCACACATCCCCGATGATGAATGCACATACCCGTTCTCAATCTCACACAACCTCTCCCTCACCACCACCAAGACACATACTTACAAACAATGAGTGAAAACCCCTCACGGAAACCCGCATCATAGTGAAACGCCAGATCTGCTGTCAAAACCACGGCTCATCCTTCCCTTCCCCGACGCCATGAAACGAAACAAAAAGCCCCCCCCCCCCTCTGCGTAACCCCCTCCGTACAACTCTGGCGTTCAAACACGCCTTTTTTTTGCCAAATAAATTGTTTAGAATGAAAGATGCTGCATCTGGTGTCGTCATCACTCCAAACGAAACCATCCAATAAGGAACGTGAGGGAATCGTGTTTCTTTTTTGGCTAAACTCGTGTTTTGCTGGATGAGAGGGGGGGAACAGCTTGTGGAGGGTCGCGTCGTGCCGCGCTGTGGTATCACGACGTCTCTAGAAGCAGTCTAGAGTAGAGTAGAGTGCTTAGCCGACTGAAAAGAGACGATTCGATTGATGCATTTGTTTGTGCCTCTTCGCTTGGACGACCCGTGTTTGGACCACAGCTCCAAGGCATATTCCACGACATGGCCTGTCAGTCACAGTTGAGACACACACACACGTAAGATACTTCAGTTATTTTAATTCTTTTTTATTATTCTTTTTGCTTTGCTTCACTCTCATCTCCTCGTCACCAAGGTTTTTGTTACCAAGGCCGGAGAGCTGTCCAAGTTTTGACAGCCATTAATATCATCCCCTCACCCTCCGCCAGTTTCCAAACCAGATACGCCAAATAAGTAATGCAATCCCTCCATGATACATACATACACATGATTGTACACACTCATCCCCTCTTGTGACATGTTCTCCCTTGATTTCAAATCCATCAAATCAACCCATTACTTGCTTGCTTGCGTCTGCAATGTCCGGGGATAAATGGTTGTAATGTGCGCTGTGCTGTGCTGTCTTGTGCTGTCTTGTCTTGTGTTTGTGCATTGCATCCTTGTGTCAGGTTGCCAATGTCGTGCACTCCAGTTTCATGGCGGGGAAGGCAAAAATGTAAAAAGTGAAAAAAAGGCAAATCCAACTCCTGCAAGCTAGAGCTGCGGTACATCGCCCTGTCCTGCTCTGCTCTGCTCACTGTTCTTTGTTTTTGTGCCCCAGGTCCAAATCCAGGTCCCGTCTAAACTTTTCCTTCTTTTCGACTCGCTTTGCTTTTCGAATACCCAGGTTTCCCTCTGTTCAACGCCCCGCACTTCCCATTATGTACACTTCTAAACAATAAACAATAATGTGCAAGCCTTCTCACCCACGGAGAAGGCCAAGGTCGTATGTTGTGCCGTCGTGGCTATATCGGGATCGGCGTCCCAAAAATGAAAAAGGAATGACATGAGTCGGGGTATCTCTGTAATAAATAGTGCAAAATAGGACATGAAAGAAGTAGAAACGCCAGCAACCCCATGATAGCTGGCTTTATCATCCAACGACTTCTAGTTTACTCTAGTCGTCATCGTCGTGGCAGTCATTAAATTGGTCGTTGATCCCGTCGTCCAGTTCGTGTTTGCTGGAGGGGACCATTATTTTCGCAGGCCGACTTTGCCTGCGAGGTTCTTCCAGAATCGTGCTCCCTTGCGCTCTTCGCTGTGCGTCCGTAGCATCACCTCGTCTCGTTGCATGGGTCCTACAATGTCTTCGTCGCCTCGGGAGGGGAACTTGCCATCCGCATCCACCAGTCGGGGAATTGCGCTGGGCAGTCCATCCTCAAGGCGCTTCCATTGCATACCAGCAAAGACATCGTCCATGGGAGGTGGTCGGCCAAGGATGGAGCCGCCGCTATTGGCTCGTGCTCGTCCACGGCCACGGCTGCGGCTTCGTGAGGCACTTGTCGAACCAGGAGCAGAGCTGGTAGCTTGCACAATCTCCGACATGAGTCCGTCATGAGTTGACCTCCATCGCCTCTCAATGTCGGCCCATTTGGCCTCAGTAAGAGCGTAGATCTTGCTGGTTTCGCCGTAGTTCTCGCCAGTGCGCACCAAGTGCTTGGTGTAGTTACATCGTGCTGCGTCCCAGTCGTTGCGCAACTGCTGGAGGGCCTCCATGTTCACAGTCTCGGGTTGATAAGGCTGTGGTGTGATGGTGAAATTGGCGTGACCAAGGCGATCTGACCACTCATCGTGCTCCTGCAGGATCGAAGGGAGAGGGATTGGTACCTCGGGACTGTTGGAACCAAATCGGAAGGACGACACTGAAGGTTTTGTGCTCAGAGAAGGCCTAGGGAACTGTGTCGCAGAGGGGACCGGTGACGGTACTTCGGTAGTCGCAGATGGTGGTGCAATGGTTGGCGATTGTAGTGGTGACTCAGGCGGCGGGCCGCTCAGTGGGCTGGTCATCAGAGGAGGTAGTAGAGGGGTGGTGGCCAGTCCTCGTTCTCGCTCAAGGTCGGCTTGCTCGACAAGAGCCTGCGCCTTCTCAATGTCGATGGGCGCAGGGATGTTGATGCTCTCGGTGCTGCCATAGTAGGATACTGCCGGGGTGGGAAGTCCAGTGTTTTCCAACATGCGCTCCTGTCCAGGTCGGCTGGGTGCAGACATGGATGACGATCGACTAGAAGGACCTCCAGATAGGACAACACTCTCCAAGCTGAGTTCGGTGCTAGGTGAGAGCATCGGGTTGCCCCTGCGGGTGTTTGGGTTCCAGCGCGTGAGACTAGGGAAACGGGCACCAATTCGTGACGTTAGCCCAGCAAAGGGTGACTCGCTGCCGGATCGCTTCTTGCGGGATCGCTCGTCCACGGGGGTGTCACCGTCACTCAGGAAACCCATGTCGTAGTCGATATCATAGTCGCGGACGATGTCTCCATGGAACATGACATCTTCGGAACTATTTCGGGGCTCACACAGGTTGTCGCCTACACGGGAAGGGTATGGGTTAGTAACTCGACGATCACCAAGACGAAGACGGCAGGCCAAGCACGAATTCCCGGAAGATACGACAGCCTGGCCAGGCGGACAAGACATACACAAACAGTCGTAGAGACTAAACTGGTCCGAAGGGGCAAGACTATAACGGTTGGTGCTCTCTGTGTTGTCTGTGGTGCTGTGTTCGGGTTCTAGAGGCTCTTCTTGAACGTCGGGCAATGACCGCATTGGGGGTTTTGTGTGGACCGATTGAGTGGGCGATACAGGAGTGTCGTTCAATTGCGGTGGCAGATCGAGAGAAGAAGTCGAGCTCGACATTCGAAAGTGACCCTTTCCAGGGGAGAAAGTCGGGGTGATTGGAGAGGTGATGTCGGAGGAGGACGAGTTTGTTGTGTAGTAGATGTAGGAGAGGTTGGTCTCGGGGCTAACTTGTTGTACCTCCCACTTACGGCGCTCCTCTACCAACTGCGGGAGAAGCAGCGGCTTGAGCCTTGGCGACATGATGTCGGCCTGGACGGTCGAGGCCGTAATGATTGCGAAGTTGTCGTAAAAGACGAACGACTGCGTTTCCTGTCTATCGATATTGTTGTTGTGTTTTGTTTTGGTGTTGGGGGGAGAAAAACAGAAGAAGAAGAAGGAAAACAAGAAAGTTGGAGGGATGCCTCGGGAGGTGGATGTTGATAGAGGCAGTGACACAGCAGCCAAGTTGGGTTAGCCTGGTGTAGTCTTTTTGGGAGCTAAGGTAGTGGTAGTGGCTAGGTCGCTGTCTGTTCTGTCGGGCCAAGTGGCGGCGGATCCGGGGACCGGGGGTGCTTCTCTCTTGTCTTTTTTACCCTTCCAAGTTCCCACTGAGAACTGAGACCGGGGTGAGTGAGGGAGGGACCTAGGGTATGGATGTGGATGCGATGGGTGAAAGTACAAGACAAGGGTGTAGAAAGCCAAAGCAAGGCGGGTCTTGTTCAAGCCCAAGCCTGAACAGACTCTCTTGGCCTGTCTCTCTCTCTCTAGGTCCTCTTCTCACAACTTTTTTTTCTCTTCTCTTGCGTCCAAAAAATGGTGGGGTACCGTTGGGTAGGAGTCAACGAGGAGACGGTTCCCGACGGTGGATTTTTTTCCTGCTCCAAGTGGGCTGTGTCCGGCAGAGACTGGACTACCTCCTCTCTAGCTCTGGGGCGGGGACTGACTCTCTCTGGTGGTTGACCCTCTGACTCTTGTTTTCTTGTTGATGTTTGGGGTGGTTGAAAAAACAAACCAACTCTGGTTGCCGGTTGCTTTTTTGGCCTTAGCTCGTCGTTTCAGACGTCCTGGTTGGCTGTCCTCGTGAGGGCGGGTGTGTGACTCGTAACAAGTGATATCGATGTTTGGCTGTATCAGATTGGATTGTATTCAATGACGACAGATGTTGGTGTTTGGATCAAACAAGGAGTCGACAAGGGAAAAGAAGAAATTATCCGGGCATGACGAGTTGTTTATTTAGTAGTTAACTATCAAAAAGGTGGGAGGAGGTTTATGCATGGGGTGATTGACTGCTGATGAGTTCTCGGACGTCTGTCTCTCTGTGTAGGTATGCGAGCGACTCTTGATCTGTCTGGGCGGCGGCTGGGCAGGGCTGGGACCACTTTGCGGGTAGAGCACAGCACAGCACAGCGCAGCAGAGCAGAGCACAGCACAGAGCAATGGCAGGGCCTTGCGGGTGAAGTCAGTGGATGTAACTGAGAACAAGCGCTCGGCCGTCCACGTGTTATTGAACCGAGGATTGGGCGCGACTACATATCAAGTGTTGGCCATCCGTCTACTCAGAACCGCGGCTGTATCTTTACAGTAATGTGATAGTTATGGTAATATCGCGGTGTCGTACTCTATGTATAAAGTATGCGTATGTAATGTAATGTAATGTCATGTCATGTAATGTAATGTGTCTACAGGTGGTGGAGGGTGAGGTGATGCCGTGTGGTGGACTTGATGACCGGTGAGGTGGTTCTCATCTTCGGTATAGAGTCGTTCCGTTATACCTCTCCTTCAACGATCCCTCTCCAACTGCATAATGGAGTCCGTAATGACAGGCGGTGATGGATTAACTCTACCCGACGTTGCGTTCTCAACATGCAGTGCAGTCGTATACCTCTTGTCCGACTGACTGCAGGGATGAAAAGGTTGGCTGACGTTCAGGCTCTGGGGCACGGAAGCGGGGGAACAGCAGCCCTGACGAAACGCTGTTGTGCTTCCTCTTCTCTTCTCGCGGCCGGTGGTTAATTGTTTCTTCTGCTGCAACCCTTGACAAGGGTTCAGTCTGTGACGTGGGAAAAAATAAGGTGATGAGGAGATGAATCCAGGGAGTTCACTGGTTCAGAGGACTGGCAGCTGTTCAGAAACCTGCTTGTCCTGCTGTGAGACCGTACAGCAGCTTACAGTGGACGCTTACAGCACGTACAGGATTTTACAGTCCATGATTTTTTCTTACAGAGGGCTTCAGGGAAGTGGGGCCTTGTTGCCGCGGTGGACTTCCAGTGGGGGAGGAGGTTGGGTCAAAAGCCTGAGCAAAGAGGTTCAATGAAACAGTAAAAGGGCTTACAGTGGCTGGGGTTTATTCAGAAGGAAAGAGTCACGATGCGCAGGGGGGAATAATGAGGCTGTCTGTCTGTGTTGTTTACATGATCGACACGAACGGCAACCCGAAACAATCACATTGATATTAACGTTATAGCCAGACGAAACAATGGGTGCAGAGCATGCACGGGGCACAAAGAGCCTAACCTTGACCTAAGCTTGAGTCAAACGCAAACGCAAACTGCAATAGCAGGACCGTACGAACGATATTCGATTGGGGGGAACCGCATGGACCCTGAAAGCGACAACAAACCAGAGCCAGCGCAAACACCCAGTCTCCATCCATGACCGAGAGACTTTGAGTTGGTTACAGGGGTCTTCCCTTCGATAATTGCTAAATCGATGACGGTGCAAAAGTCAATTCAGAGTTTGTGTTTGCTCATAAGCACTTTATACACAAACATAACTTTTCTATTGTTATTTATGCAGGACACAATCAGTTTTTATAATTATGCTTCTGTGGCTCAAACGTTGGGAAAACCGTTTTGTGTAACTCCCGAATTGGCAACAACAGGAATGCATTCCCTGAAAGTCAAGCAGAGCTGGGAGCTTTGCTTTCACATGGAAGCGATACCTAGCTCTAGCTTTCTCCTCCTGCCATTGGATGCAAAGATCATCACACTCTCAAGGTTTTTTGGGTTTGTTTGCTTTACCCGCATTCCAATTCATTGACCTCATCATTTTTGCCGATCACGTATCTTTTTCTTTTTTGCTAGCAATTCATAATTCGAAAGCTCAAACTTTGAACTCCATATTGTTCTCATTCTCTCCAAAATCTCCTCATTGAAGCTCTCGTACCGCTTTAGGCCTGGACCCAGCTCTTCCAAAGTCTGGTTCCCTGTCAGCCAGGGCTCTCAATAGGCGATGGGAATCAAGAAGCCGGTGACATGGGGTTAACAGCTCAGATGGGAAAGGTTTGGAGGAGTCAGCAGGGGGTACGTAGCCTTGCACTGAAGCATCGTATCTGGGCTGGGCTGGGCTGGCACCGCCTCTCTGGGTCGGCCTTGATTCTGCCATGGCCATTCCATTGCATCCTTGCCCCGGATTCTCATGGGATCAGTTGGGAAGACCGGACTTGCGGTATGGTAATTCCAGTTGACTTTGGACTTCACCGTTATCTCTGACTCTAGGCTCTCTCGCCAGACGGCGACTTGCGCCGTTGTGGGAACCCCGCGGCTTCTATCCATCCGTTGCAAGCGGAATTCCAGCCCGAGCATTTCTCTACTGAGCTTCCAATTTTCGGTCTTTGATCCCGCCACCAATAAACTCAAACCAGAACCAGCAACCGAATTGTGCCAAATCGTTGACCGAAGCCGCTGACGGCACAACTCAACTCAACTCTACAGTATGCGCGAAAAAGCAACGTCCTCTGGCTATTTTTCCGGCACTGGCTGAATAAACTTGTTGAGCTCTCTCTCTCTCTGCTATGCAATATTACGTCGTTATTCACAGCTTCAATGGAAGAAGCCATTCTTGTCGATCACTTCCCTTTGAGATAGAGACTGAGTGTTGGTCTTGTTTCCGCGAGACAACTGGGTCTTCCCGTTTCCCCGTGCCCGTGCTCGCTCGCAATTCCACCCGCTCGCTGTGTTTTCCAGCTCATGACTTGGGCCTCAACTGACCGTTTGGCTGAGTTGACCGCCTACAAGTCAACTACCGGTCAAGTTTCAACGGCGGGCCACTTTCGTCAGAGCGAGGACGGATGTTTCCGATTCAATTGATTTGCTTCTTTTCAATGGATGACAGAGAGTCATTCACAGTCGCCTTGTTCGAGGCCATTGAATCGTTCCGCGCCCCTCCAAAAGACCGCGTTCTCGCCTAGTGGTTGGTCCTCGTCTTCCTTCAAGACCCTTGACGGCATTCAAGATGGAGTGACACATCGAGTGAATGCATCGAGATACCTACATCGACACAATACAGTCGCAACCCGCGATTATTCAACCTTGTCATTGACAAACAAGGCCTTCCATGTCTTTCATTTCTTTGCTTTGTCATGTCATGTCATGTCTTCGAAGGGCCTTTGCATCCTGTCGCGCGACAGACTCGTGGCCAACGGGGCACGCCTACCCATCGCGGCATAGCGTCCGCAGTCCAAGCTTCCCAGCGGAAGGGAAGCGACGCCGATGGTGCGCCGGGATCCCATGGAAGAACATGGAAGTTCCTCTCTAGCCTCGCCGGCGGGTCTGCGTGGCTGCAAAGCTTGACACCGAGAGGCTGCCAAAGCCACGCCAGCTTGCACCGGCGTCCAACGCTCCGGGAACAGTTGTTTGATGAAAAGCTTAACCCTCAACTGCTCATTTTACTTGTCTCCAGTCATTTGTGTGCGACTGTGTCGATCTACCAGGTCCCTAACCAGTCGTCTTTCATCGGTCAACATCGCGATCCCCAAGTGTTGATCGCCTGGGGAATAGGCAAGCAATTCGTGGAGAGCGTCGGAGAATTACAAATCTGCTCGTGTTCAAGCAACTACATGCCCCATCAGCATGAATTTACACGTCCTGAAGCACCACCGCTCTCGGTTGGATACACCGATTGCAGCGCATCCTCTTTGACTTTACCGACCATCACGCAAGATGCGACTAGTGATACGTACTGCCAGTTGTCGGCGTGTGTCGCCAGACCCTTAGCCATCCTCCAGCAGCCACGATGACCCTGAGCCCCGGGTTGAAGCCCTGTTGCATTAGCCTCACCACGGTACCTGGGCCGACATTGGAAGGAAGTCTTTTGGAGGCTGACCGTTTTACCCGCGGAAGCTCTCAAGGATTCCGCCCTTGCGCTTGTGTTCCTTGTCGTTGGGACCTTTTAATCTTGATGGACATGGGTGCTGAGAGGCTCCATTTCAAGGCTTTACAACAGTCACACAATGGCTTCCATTCTTGATGGGTTCAGACCTGCCGGTTTTGCTCGCTTGCATTTTGACATTGATAACGATTGCGCCATGTTGAACAAAGTTACAAATCCAGCACCGAGACTCTAGCTTCGCGGTATGAGCATGGGCGCTATAATGCGCGAATTGCTGTGATGCCCCAGTCCCCGTTCCAGTGGCGCTACTATCGAGTCTTATTGAACTCCAGAAGACATCGCTTAGAAGTGTCTGTTTGGGTTTACACTTACTAGTATCAGTTCGTTGAGCTGTTAGACACGCAGGAAGACGGAAGGGTCTATGTTGAGAGGAGACAGGAAGTTCGGCTTGACAGAACCTTCTTCGAAGAGCTAGTTGCTCGTCCGGTGCCGGAGTTCCATATCTCGTTGCTATTCCAAAGCCGTTCATGTGGCTGAGGGCCTTGATGAAGGAACAAGTTGATTCTGAGGATCTTTTGAGGCACACCATTGAGGCACTCTTTCCGCCAATGGCGAGCTCTATCTCGACGGCCAATGTCTTAGAGTTGAAGTCAACAACTCTATCAGCCCCCGGATGCAACTCGGAATCTTCAAAGTTCTCGATCCATGTTCGCACGAACTCAATTCAACAGAGAGAGAATCCGACCCCTCCACCATCTTTCAACTGCTAGGGCTTTGAGGGTCCCATCCGAGGCACAATTAATTGCGCCGAAGGTGCTTGCTTCTGCTCTCATGGCTGATAAAAAGTCTTCGTTAACTAGGGCTTGATGATTGGTTGGCCACTCCCGTTTAGGCCCCTTGCAGCAGGACCTTTGCTTTGACCCGCCGCAGGATGTTGATGCCTCGGTCGCAAGGCAGAAGCACCATCTTGATGATTGCGACGATCCCTCACCAACAAGGAAAGAAGCTTAACCAAGGCTGCGGGTGCGGGTGCCTGAGTGAAAGAGCTTCAACAAGAATCCACCAGATGCCGTCATTGTCATCATGATCAACATCATCTCTTGGAATTTAGTCTCTTCGCCAAATTGAAAACTTCGCGGGGCTTTTTACAAATTGGTCCAAAACTCGTGGCCAGGATGAAATGGCAGCAGAGTTTGCGACGCCCACTGGTATCGGGCCCGTCCAATTGAACTTGTGGGCGCCACACTACACCTGCACGCTCTTTACGAACCGTCACAACGCCGCGTTTATGACGAGGTTCTGATCAAGATCAATTGAAGTGGAAGCACGGGCTTCAATGTCAATGTGTATGCCCACGAATTACCTTGACCTTAACGTGGACGTTATGACTTTGTGGCCTCTTTGTTGGGAACAGAGTTCAGCCATGGTGTAAGAATCAGCATCGGGAATGACACACGGGCCGCCTATACCGTTGTGTCTCACGGCACTCCAACGGCTGCGGCTGCAATGGCTTGCATTCCATTTAACTCAATGCTACTTTCACCACAGCATAATGCGACTGCATATGTGATTGTCAATTCATGAACATGCTGAATGAACTCGTATGAGAGCAGGGCCGAGCAACTGCACACTGTGTAACACTCAACATGTTGTCCGATATCATTAACAACTGAGATTTGTTGAAGCATGTGAGTATGCAACGATCTCTCGATGTAGCCAGGTCTCAAGCCACCAAGATCGCTCACATCTGTTCCTGGTGGCGATACTAGTGCTCTTCCCAAAGAAAACTCGATTGGGCAATGGCCTCAAATTCTTTCCGTGTGGGTTACATCGTCCGTCAACGTCGTTAATCGCGATGTCACCCACAAAAGGCACAACTGCGAGTTTACAGCACAAAGTCTGCCACTCAGAGCCTGCGGGACGCCCCAAAATGCTGGGAAATCTGCATAAGCCTCATGAATTGTTGAAGGCTTCGTCTACCGCAGCCAATTGCGACTCTATCGCTTACAACTTTGAGGTAACGTCGTTGAGTCTATTTCGGCTCGTAAGATGCACGTCACGAACCGAGCGGGACGCTTGGATTGTTCCCCCAAAAGGCTTGATCGTTACATCAAGCGCAGATATGCTTAGGAGCCATGTGCTCGAAATCGGCTGGGTCGTGAAGCACCCATCTGCAGGAACGCCAAAACATCATCGCCAGCTCGGCCTCAGACAGAATATGGAATAGATTGTCGTCAGGTTGAACCACAGTTGGACCAACCAAGACCACAAGTTGGGGCTTCTCAGGAACAGGGGAGACCAACGCTGACGACAGTTTGTGTGCGTTGGGTGCCTTGGGTGCTTGGCCAGAAGATTCCCACATGCCATCTCCACCGGGCTTACAGGATCAGAATTTTCAGTCTTGCCTTTTCTTTTTCGGTCATCATGAAAAAGAGCAGAGTCTTGCACCGGCCCCACGCCGCGTCCTTTTTGTCCCTCTTGGCTGCTCTCCGAGAAGCGGCTCCGAGTGTCTCCGTGAGAAGTGCATCGCTGAGAAGAGAACTGATAACGTGATGATAATCTGCGATGTATCGTGGGGGAACGTCAGCGGGAGGGAAATCGGTCGATATGCAGGCCGATGGAAGGGACTCCCTTGCATCCACACGCGCCGGTTGGAAGTTGGATGGAAGCAGACTCGACTGCAGGATGTAGGCTTTTCGAATTGCTTATTGCATATTAACTCCAGCTGTTATGGTTCACTGAAAGGGTTGCAACGGAACACTCTAAAGGAACCCAGTTGCTTTGAGCGGCCGCAGGGAAGAGGAATAATGTCTCAACTCTGATGAAAAAGGCTTTCAACGGTGGCTGTTTGACTTTTCTTCTTCTTAGCCTTCACCTACGGATTTGCCCTGGCTATGCCTAAAGAAGGGACGCGGCCATCGGGCATGGGGTCCGGAGGCTTTTGGTGTGTCTCGTTCCTGACGATCGCGACAAGGGTTCGTGTGTGCGTGCTTCTCGTGCGGCTGACTTTAGGACTGGGACATGGCATTGAGGCACGACCAATCCTTTTGCAGCGCCGACGCGATGCACATGTCGGTCTCTGCTTCTGCTTAGCAAGACTCTGCTCATAAGCACGGAAATTTGATGCTCGGGATATTCGGCATTTCAGGTATGAATGCACGAGGTTGTCATTGACTTGCTCTCAGGATCCTGCGTATTGCAAGCAAAGCCATTGATTGGGCACTTACTGAAGTTACTGCAGGCACTTTTTGCCTGCCCTGAACTCAATGCAATTGCAGTTGCAGTTTGGCTTGCGCTGACTGCCGAATCGTCTGACTTTTGCAGTGCCTGTGATAACGCAGGACTGACTTGTACAACGCAGTCAGTCGTTCCTCGCGCCAGCGGGATACCACTTCATCCCGCCATCAAATCGTCTGAACTACTTGGTGTCATGTTTCTGTCATTTGGATGAAACAACTTCGCCTCGGCAAGGCACGTGGTGTCGCGGATCCTGCTGGGTGAAATGGGGGTGAAATGGCATGGATACCGCCGGACGGAGTACTCTGGGACGGAACTCAAGGGTACCAAGTCCATTTCTGTTTCCAGAGCTGAGCTTTTGCTGCTCTAAGTTGAGCTGTCGTTGAGTATAGGTTAAGGAGCCTGTAGAGAACTGGCTACGCTCAACGCATCTGAAGCCTTCATGACTGATACCCTCACCAACTATACAACTTCTCTTCAATTATCCTTGCTTTGCTTTCTTTTATCTGCGAACTCAGATGAATGTAAAGCCAATCTTTACTAAGGCGTCTGCGACGGCGGTCTCAAGGTGGGTTATTGCGCTCTGGTCAGAGCTCGAGACCATTCGCGATATGCACACTATAGGGTATTCAGCCAAAATGTCTACGGTGAAAGATGACTTGTAGGCGCCTGCAATAGTGACAACCCCAAATTCATCCATAATGCAAGGCTGACACGCTGCAATTGTCGAAAGATTCGGGCTTCAATCCTTCGCTCAAGGTATCGTTGTCGCTGTGTTGTCGGAATGAGAAGCGTTGATGAATCCCTGCCATTGCAGCTCACCTCACCGCTGATGCATTGTTGCTTTTTTGCCTCTTCTTTCCCTTGCTTTACAGTACTATACAGTACCTTGCTGGCTCATCCAAAAAGAAAGTATCTTTTCCCCCGCCCTGTTCACCATTCAATTTAACGCGCCGTGTGGCGGCTGCTCATTCGCTCAGATCCTGATCCCGTGGTCGAGGCTGTCACAATCAATGAGTTGTATCGCGCGCGTGTGGGGGAGGAAACTGTCTCCTCTCATTTAGCCACGATAATGCATTTTCCCCACGAGGCTGCCAAGTTCAATTATATTTCAATGCTGCGTTGGCCTCGGGGCCGCTCTGTAGCTAGGCCTCACCGGTTTCTGGGGTAGAGTTGTTCTGGCGTCGCTGCTGTAGGAGATATCACACTTGGTTCGTCCAATCAGTTTCGAGGGATGAGTATGCGGAATTCGTTACCGCCTGGGGTACAGTAGAACGAGGCCTTATTGTGGCGAGACGGAATGGAAGGTAAGTCGACGTGTCTATATGCCTCAATTAATGTGTTGTAGGTAGATCATTGAGTGTATGCAGAGGTGTTGTGATGCTGGCTGTTGTACCCGTATCGAGAAGCTGAGCCGGGAGATGGCGCGTTGTAGGACACAGGTGTTTGTCGGCGTTATCCGGAAGAGAGGATTTGATATGGCTGAATGGATGTATCGGGACGTATGTACTGGCTTCGTCTGTAGACGGACTTCCATGTAGGTTTTGTTGAGGTTATCGTAGGTTGTACGTCCATTTGAGCATGAGCTTTCAAGCTCTGAAGCCACTCATACCCACCAATTGTTAGTAAGACGAAGATAACTCCCTTCAATGTAATTACTATGAATGCAATTATGTGTACAACGAGTGTCTCATCTAGTCGAACTGATGTGATTGAAGCGCTTGAGCTTGAGTGCCGCATGCTCGCGATGGCAAGGGTTTAGGGTAGGCAAGTTTAGCTGTTTGTTCTCTGAGTCCGATGTTGTGCGCTTCTCAATCATGATTTCGTGATATAGTTATTTTGTTAATCTTGTATATTATGGACTGCATTAAAACGGTAAGAAGTCCTATGAAACTGGTTGGAAATATTGTCCGTGTAGTCTCCTGTATCGATGATGGTAATATGACGATTGCATCTTGGTGAATGTGAGATTGGGTAGTGTCCAGTTCACGACCAAAGACAAGGTAACTGTGACGAATCTAAGGAACTAAAGGCTTTATGCATATATAACAAGCATCTGAGTACATTGCTCCCTTCGAGGGTCCGTTCGTGGTAAAATGTATCGTCAGTTCTTGGAGCTACCGCGTAGTCGAGTTGACAAACTGAATCCATCGCTTCACTAGAAGAGGATCTGAAGGGACCACGGACAAGAACTTCCTATTGGAAGATCACCGAGTTTGTAATTTTGAGTTGATGGTAGAGGAATGGCGCATCGTGGAGTTGACTGGTAGTGATGTATCACGAACCTCTATCGTGGGTATCGCTCAAGACAAACGCGCAATACTCACCTGAACCATTGGTATCCTGATACGTCGCTGTGAAGAAGAGGACAGCATCAACTAAGTCTCCTCACAAACTGGATCGCATGCACTGCAGTCAATTGGCATTCTCTTTGCCCGTTCTCTCGAGGGAGGGGAGAGATGGCACAGCCCAATCTCGATAGCTGTGTCCAGTGACACTTGTCTATCAAACCACTTGAGAGAATAGACATGGGCCAGTCGTGATGATAAGCCACACAGGAAGCAAGATGTTACAATTGATATCGTTTGAAAAGGGGTCAGTCGGAAAATGCCGTATATGCGTAAGTGAATATAGAGGCAGTGAATCTGCTCACGATGTCTTGAAACCAGGAATCACCTCCACACTCAGTTGTCGTCCAAAAGAGTCTCAGCCGACATAAACAGTGACGACGAGGCTTGACCCAGGGTAGCATTCACTCTTCAGCTGTCGTTCATCTCCAAATCCTAACAAATCACCATCTCTGGAGCTGACAACCTCCGGACGATGTCCTCCGCGATATCGGCAATCGGCCCCACGCCGGAGGTTACACCCGGGATCGACAAAATCCATGACCGAGCCTCATCATCCAAGCAAATGCTGCACGTCAAAGGTCAAAACAGGGTACGAGCATCGCAACAACAAGGTTGCGATGTTCAGCGCGTACCCATATCAAGACGCTAACCATGGCCCGTCTGTGTCATTTGCGGAACCGTGACGTGGAGGTTGCATCCAGCACAAGCTGAATAGAGCTTACGACAGCTATCGATATCGTATCATATCCACTGACTCTTACGCTTTAGGTGATACATATGTACACTGTGTTTGCTTTTCTGGAGAATAGCTGCTGTGTGTGATTGGAAATAATGGATTTGTTGGTTGCAGCTGTCGCTCGTCAATCTAAGATCTTATGACGTCACAATAGAAGGGCAGATGTCATGATACTGATTCCCTGGCATTTTGACGTAGGAGGCGGGGCATCAAATTCCAGCTCAAGAGATATGAAGGCATAACAACTCTATTCTCCCATTAATCATACCTACCTACGTTGGCAACTGCAGTTGAACGACAGTAGACATCATGGCTACAACAGACGACCCAAACCGTAGCTTCACAGCAAGCAACACAGGAAGCGAACCAGAGATAATAGAAGAGCACCAAGAAGAAGCCCCAACCGTCAGCCACGCCCTCGCCGAGGAATCCCAAAACTTTGAGGAAAAGGGCGCAGCGCAGCTTGAGCACGGCGACGTCGAGGTCAAGAATCTAGGATGGAACGAACCTCCACGCGTCGTGCCCCCGCTGGTAGGCGGCTTGAAGAACGAAGATGTCTGGGCTTTGATACGACGCTTCGATAAGCAGGTCTTTTATGTCAGGAGTATCGAGGAGCCCCCGCTGGGAATGCTGGACATGAACATTGCGGACGAAGAAGAGTTTTCGCCTGAGAAGCTTAGGGCGCAGATCGAGCGGCTCTACGTTTCTGTGTTTGCGCAGTTGTTTTCGTTCTGGAAGCATATTGTGCGTCTTCGTTCGTGGAGGGAGTATCAGCGAACTTCTGCGTTCCTCGCAGTATACACACTCGCATGGCTTCTCGATATTCTTGGCCCCACGATCATTGTCTTCCTCATGGTACTCATCTGGTCCCACGAGGCCCGCGACATCTGCTTCCCTGGCGCACCACCCTCGATAATCGACTCCAAGACAGGAGGTGTCAAGAAACCAGCAGCTGGTGTTCTAGCGTCTGATGATTCAGTCACCGGTGCGCCAGAGAAGCATAAGGGCGAGGCGGTTGAGCAGGAGGCCCATAGCTTTGTGACGAGCTTGTCTACGGTATGTTCTGGTGTAAGATTTGCTTTTGGTTACTTCAAGGGGCGGTATACTGAGTGATTTGTAGATTGTTGTGAGCACGGCTGCGGGTAAACATCCCCAGACAGATCCCGACGATGATAGCGCAGCGCCTGATCCGACGAAACTTACTGAAGAAGCCACTGAGGCTAGACAGAAGTCTGTGGGAGAGAACCCTCATGCTGAACATAACAGGGCCAAGAAGCCAGTGTCGAACGCTGTTTGGGACAAGGCGCGTCCAACGATGCATCTGATTGCTGACTTTGTTGATACCTGGGAGCGATTCGGCAATGCTCTCAGTCCAGCGGCACCTTTCCATCGTCATAGGCCCAAGTTTATTCTCATTGGTGTTCTTGTGCCCATGCTTCTCGGCGCTTGGTTCACGACTCCCTATATGGCCATGAAGGGAATGGGATTTGCTGCTGGCTTTGGATTCTTCGGTGACCCCATCATCACGCCCGCTATCAACTTCATCAACAGGACGTATCCCCGCTGGGAGAAGTATGTCGAGCTGCGAAACACTATTCTTCGAGGCGTCCCTACAAATGCGCAGTTGGCTATTACTCTTCTTCGCATCGGAGAGAAGAACAAGGCTCCTCTGCCACCGCCGCCTTCTTCCGACGTGCCTCCCCCGACTGTTCCCCATGAGACTGCTGGAGAGGGATTAGAACATCTAGGTGTGTAATACTCAGTCACTGAAGTTCAACTCATGCTAACACCACCAGAAGGAGTATCGCAGAGCGAAATCGCAGAGGCTGTGCAGCCTGATCCCAACATCATCCATGAGGATGAGCACGAAGATGAAGAGGAAAAGACAAAGCACAAGAAATCTCATCGCATCATGAACTTCATCCGCGGTACTGCAAAGGGTGGTGTTACAACAGCTCTAGCCGCCGACAAAGCCAAAGCCAAAGCAGGCGCTCATCACGCAAAGAACCGTCTCGGTGTAGTCAAAGGTCAGGAACCGTATCCCCTCACGGGACCAATTCGCTTCCCAGCGCGATACAAGGGAAAGAAGGGCCATGCGTACATTACAGCTACAGCTACGACACCGGCTGTTAGTTGGACGACCGAACTCGGAGATCTAAAGCCCGCTTGGACTGTGACTATTGGAGACATCGATGAGCTGAAGAAGATGGGTGGTCTCGGATGGAAGAGTAAGATCATTGTTGGTTGGGCGATGGGGAGCGAGATTGTGGATGGGTTGATGATTAGGACGAAGGACGGACAGGAACATCATCTCACGGCGGTCTCCATGCGGGATCAGTTGTTCAACAGGTTGATCTCCATGGGAAACCAGATGTGGGAGGCGTGGTAGATACGCCCTTTGGGAGTAGTCTTGTCTTGATTTGGTAGGTGTCTGGAGTTTGGTGATGGAATCATGATGCTCTTTGATACCAGGAACACGAAGTAGGATGTGGAATCAATGTTTGGAATCAATTGAATTGCAAGTCTAGACCTCGCTAGTTGAAGCATTGAAGTGAACAAAAGATCCTGCTTTGTAATCTCGTGAGTCCACTGAGGCCCTCGATACCTTAAATCCTCCAAACAGTTAAGCCAAACGTGGGGAAAGTGGGACAATTTTACAGGGCGCAGGGTGACGTCAATTGAATAGAGAGCAGAGCTTACAGATCAAATAACATCTGCACCGACAACTCGGCCGAGGTCGCTCAAAGGTGGGGGATAAAAAGGGCGATGGTGATACAAGAAAACAAGAATGTCCTCCCCCAATTCCCTATTTCTGTACAAGATCGTCCCCAAATCGCAAGCTAAACCCATCATGAGCTTCACCCCAGAGCCGTACGACCCCATCACCGCCGACTCATGGCTCGTCTGTGATACCTGCGGGACTCAATTCCCAACGTCTGATCGCAGCAACCTCAAGACATGTCACATCTGCGATGACCCGCGCCAATTCGTACCAGCGTCTGGACAGTCGTTCTCGACGCTGGGGGAGTTGAAGAAGAAGCATACGAATGAATGGACAAAGTGCCCTTCTGATGAGAATATCACGTTCATTTATTCGCAGCCGAAATTGGCGATTGGGCAGCGTGCTATTCTTATCAAAACGCCAGAGGGGAATATCCTCTGGGATTGTATCACGTTGCTGGACGATGAGACTGTTGAGAGGATCAAGAGCGAGGGAGGGCTGAAGGCGATTGTTATAAGCCATCCTCATTTCTACAGCACCCACGTTCAATGGGCTCGCGCATTCAATTGCCCAGTCTATCTCGCCGCCGAAGACAAAATCTGGACAACCCTCTCCTCAAGCCATCAAATCCCCCTCACGGCCCTCGAAACGCCCATAATCTCCAGCGCAAAGGCCATCAAGCTAGGCGGACACTTCCCGGGCTCGATGGTGCTGCACTACAACTCGCGGCTGTTCATAGCCGACACGCTCATGACGACGGCGTCGGGCGTCGGGAACTGGAGTGTAGACGCCACGGGGGCATCGCGGACCCGACCGGCTGGGCTGAACTCGTTCTCGTTCCTGTGGAGCATTCCCAACTTCATTCCTCTGGGGGTCGGGGAGATGGCGAGGATGTGGGGGGTCCTGAAGGGGTATGAGTTTGGGGCTACGCATGGTGGGTTTATGGGGATGGATATTGAGAGTGAGGATGTCAAGGGGAGGGTTCTGGAGAGTATGAAGATACAGGCTGGGTTTATTGGGGATAAGGAGTTTGAGGAGAAGCTGTGATGTGTGATTTATTGTTGATTTTCTTTTGTTGGATATGAAGCATGAAATGAGAGATGAGAGACGAGAGACGAGAGACGAGAGACGAGAGACGAGAGACGAGAGACGAGAGATGATAATGATGTTGTTCAATTAAAAATATGTAAATAAATAAATCAGGGCCATTCTGATATCTGGGTATCGATCAAGTTTTTAACATGCATCCAACTCCTGTTCATGCATCTCAGTCTTCTATCCATCAACGCCATAAATGTCAACACAAGTATGCAAAGCTCAGTCCTTCTTCCAGAACTTCCACTTTTGCTTCGTCGGCGACGATGGACATAGATAACGGTTAAGAAGCTCTCGGCCCTCATCTGGAAGATCAATGACAGATTCATTGAGGGTATCGATAATAAAGCGATTCGCTATAAACAATTAGCATCAATTCAGAACCAGCTTAGAAATAAAAGAACTTACGCATCAAGTCAATGCCGCATTCGCCAGCATCAACAGCCATATCGATCCTCGTAGAGTTATAGCATCCATATCGAAGTTGCAGCTCAAGCATACATCTCCATAGCTCCCTCGTCTCATCAAGGCTCATGCCTTCGCAGCTGCGTTCAGAGCATGTGCTTGCTTGGCGGGATCGATGGTTATCGTGGTGGGATTGTTTTGGTAGAGGGATTGCCTCGTCGCTGGGAGGACTCCACATGGCGGGAAGGGAGAGAGGACCAGGATGATTCTCGCGATACATTTTGGGTGTTGATAGGTAATTGTAATGAAGTAAGTTGGTATAGTTGATATGTTGAGAGGAAGGAGTCGAGGTCTTATATAAACAGCCTCAAATATTCTCTCCTTTCTTTTTCTTTCTCTCGCCCTTTTCTTGATTTCAGGCTCGTGAGTTGTCTCTGCTGTAGTGGGGTTTTTTACTTTCTGGCCCAATATGACAGGCAGAACCCTGCTTATTTATATCAAAGCGTAGCTCAAACAAAACAAAAACGAAAACACCAAAAACCAGGGCGAACCCGATTAAGTTATACTAACGAACCTGTCCCACGGTGAGTACCGCAGCACAAGCAAAGCAAACAGGAGGGTGGGAAGCTTTGCGCAGTCAGCGGGAGAGCGCCACTCTGGAGGGTCTGAGACAGTTGATAGAGCCAAGAAAAGGCGTCAGTGAGTCACATGTGGGAATAAACCATGCTTAATTCCGTATAATCAGTGAGTTTGGCTCCGATATTGTTTATGAGGGTGGGTGTCATCATCGGAACATTGCCTGACGGAATGAGGTAGACATCCATCTCAAGTGATCGACTTTGCATACGAAAAGACACGGGAGACGGGAGACAGAGAAAATCCTTTCGGCAGTTTGAGTACGTACTCTCCATACTGGGCCTGTGACTAGATGCCAAGTTAGTGTGTGATCTGCAAGACTATGGATGGATTGAGGCTTGCAAGCCTGATCTGATGCCCAAGACCAAGAATCGAGATAGGGGGGGGTCACAAGGACAGGCTTGTGATAACGACAAGACAGGGCGGGTTTCGATAAGCTTTTTGCCTAAGAGCTGTGGCATGGCATGATAGAACCATGACGACGGGATGGAAGATAGCAGAAGCATACTGCGGTTAACGGATGAGTAGCGGTGATTTGAGGACTGCTACTGTACCCGTGAAAGCCGCTGTAGCCGGGACATCATCGACTCTGTCACGGTCAAGTCACAGTCACAGTTGCATTCTGAGCCAAGACTGGTTTAAGGCTGAAGGGAGGATACATCCGGTTGCCCCGCCCCGTAAAATAGGTACAAACAGCACGGGAGGACCCTGGGTTCCACTGGCGGAGGAACCCTTTTTAGTTGACTGGACTCTCTAACAATTGAAAGTTACCGCCGGTATTCACGGATAATGCAAGTTGGACGTTGAGTATATTCGTTGAAGCGGTCAAGACTCTGCAGTTGAGGCAGTGTTTTCTCAACGGTTGAATCACAATGCAAGGGATAGGTATTTCACCGCCAAGACAGCGAATTCACAATTACGTGGCGTATAGTACAAACTCAACCACAATCATGAACAAGACTGCGCCTCGAAACAAACACGTGCCTTTCTTTTTCGATATAGCAAACAGCATACCTTGCATGGACATCTCCGAGTACTTGGTATTTTATTAATACTCTTGTGGCGTTTGATCTTGACTGTGGCGTGCTTCCCCGGATGCCACCTTGGATCTTATTGTTCCAGATCGTTGAAGTTAAGCTTGGGCTTGGGGAAAGAAGGTTCTTAGCGATGGAGAGCTATTGTTACTTCGCGTGGAAGCTGAATGTTAGTTTGTGGTCTGTTGTTGGAGAGAATGTTTGGCCAGTGTGAATGAATGAAGGGCATCTCCACATGGCATTGGCAGATGGCATGTTGCATCAGACTCTTGAATACTGATCTATCACGAACAATTGGGAGGTGAGTTTGTCACTGAAGCAAAGAGAGTGACATTGATGCATGTGTGTTTGTTCAATTGGCTTTGAATGGCTTGTAAGTTGGCTACTCCCAAGGATGCTTCCGAATGATTGACTCTCGTCTATATACCAAACAAGCCCTGAGCAGGCAGATACTCTCCAATAGAGAACACCCAGTCACTTCACGTTGAACAGATCGATCGTCAAACATGAAGCATAAATACTTTCACTGATAACCGAGTCGATCGTAATAATCTCCGTCAATAGTCACAAACTAGCGCTTGCTAGTTCGCCATTCAGTCTCAGCTGCAATCTCCCCTGTCGAGCGGAGGCAAGAAAAGTTGGGACTTCTGGTCTAGCTGATAAAAGTATTTGAGCAGGCTCAGTATTATTTTTCTCGTACCTTGATCCACTTTATCTTGACATCTTAGTTCAGTGTTCGATCTTTTCTTGCGCCCCGGGGCCCGTCAACATCTAGAATCCAATAGTTCAGTCTCCTATTCCATAGTAAAAAAAAGTCTTTAGGATTGACGATGGGTTGACCTCACTCTTTCATCTGCTTTGGCAGTCGTCGCTCCTTATTCCATCGTCAATATGCGTTTCGCGCTTCTATGGTCGCTGCTTGCGGTGGATGCTGTGGTCGCGAGTGTGTGTAAACCTCGCCAGTCAAGTGGTTCAAGCATGTCCTTCTGCGATGTCTGATGGAATTGAAGAACTAATTAGCAACAGGCACCGCTGAGATCGAGACTACGGCCACAGCTTCTGTCGAATTATCTACCGGCATCGCGACATCGACAGTGGAGGATGTAACCACTACCGAAGTCGCAACGACTGTAGGGACCAGCACCGAGACAGCTGCTTCAACACTCACAGTCGCCGAAACCACAACAACTGATGTCGCCGGACCTCTCGAGACATTCGTTCTCACCGCCAAAGTCGAAGGCACCGTTAGTGAAGAGCTCTCAGGCGCAGACCGCGATGGTTCTGCAGTAGTATGGCCAACACCACGCTTCATCGCCAGCGGTCCATTGATCATCTCCGTCGACTCCACGACGAGTTATCTCCAAACAAGCGGTGGATTCTACCTCTGCGTTGCATACGGGGATGGGACTTCACCCAATGGTGTCAAGCTTTGCAGCACTGAGTCGCTTGAGAACCGGGCATTTGGCGCCCTTACGTGTGAGCAGACGGAGGATCGGAAGATTGCATGTGAAGCTCAAGCTGGGCAGTGCATAAGTGATGGTGATAATACCATATGCTCCGAAATTCCGGGGACGTATGGCCAATTTTATTACTACAGAGGAGCCTTTAATGGGATTTATCTCGGTATCGGGTCTGCTGTGAATACCGATGAGAGCCAGCATCCTGTTGAACTCAAGGCTAGACGGAGCAGCACATGATTAGGAAGTAAGATACTCGAGCAGACCAGGTAGTGAATAGCTACGATGATTTGTGGCTTATAGCTGAAGACCCTGTGTCGTCACACCTCAGAGCTTCCCAGCCACGGCGTCCTCGGCTCGCCGATCCAACGTTCCAGACCCGTTGTCACCCCAGCCCTAAACCTTCGTAACTAACTCAACATATAAGGTTGTTTACGGTATTCCGGATTGTTGGTTCTCGAGCTTCATGCGGTCAGCTCACTAGCCGGCATCACCGGATGCTTGCAGCTTGTGTTAGTGGAAGTCAATGAATGTTAACGTTGCTGCCTGTTGACACCTTGAACAGTATCTTTTGGAAGCATCCGATTCTGACGTCAATTGTATGGAGTTTGTTTGTTCGCTAAATTCTGACGGTAAGGGGTTGCTGTTGACGGGCGCTGAGATGTGTGGGGATGAGGTTGGGAAGATCAACACTCGCCGGTGACTCACAATGCCAAGCTTGTGTTGAAAGGAGAACGATTTAACTCCTGCCCATGCTAAACTTGCTGATAAGTTGTGCAGGAGATGCGGTAAAGAGCAATCGACGATGGTGATGACTGACTGACTGACGACACGGCGATAAGAAGGAACTCCGAGACCACAGCGATGAGGAAGTTTTCTGATCACGCGAAGCATGAACTCAACCTCAAGATCGGGCATGTATCGAGACTGCATCCTCACCATGCGAACGAACAATAAAGCGACGCTGACCTCCGAAGGGCACACATGTAGAGAAAAGTTCGCCGGGAATGATCCAAAAAGGCCTCGATCCGGTAGGACCTAAAAAAGCAAAGCAGCTTCACGAAGCGGCAACGGTGAGAAAATACATACGTGGTCGATGATACTAGACTATGCCAACTCTTGTCATCAGCGTCTATAGTGCTCGAACTCTTTAAAGACTGATATAGGGCTATGGTGCTTCCTAACCAGCCCTCAACCCCTCGATCCGATCCAGGACGGAATATCATCTACCTGTCTCTTCCCAATACCGACCGACCTCAAACTCTACAACATCCAGTGCTTGAAGCTATACCTGAAACCTGGTCTCTTGAACGAATTCTAGCTGGCCACTGAGTTAGAACGACATACCTGATGGACGTCGTCGTGTTGGTTCGGTCGGCTTGAGAGCTGAACCCAACTCTCTTGTTCTTGGAGACGATGGGATAACCCCCGGGAGAAGAATTGAAGGGTCCTGCGCTCGACTAAATGATGATTCTCATCATCTTTGGAATGTCAGAGGTGTAGTATATGGCCATCATATCCACCAGTACTGAGCTTACAGATTTGATCGTCCCAACACCTCAGTTGTACTGCCTCGGTACACAAGCTTCCTGAACAGGCTTATCTCTCGTTAACTTCCGGGTAAGTTGTCTCTCATTCATTCTCGCCAGCGATAATTAAACCAGTTTGGTAATTCCTAGGACCGCCGCTGTGCATTTCTACAATGGCACCGTTAAAAACCTTGCGGCTATTGCTGCAAACCCGGAATACGCAGCCCTAATGAAGCGTCTAGCCAATTCCCCTCCGCCTTCACCACCATCCAGATGGGAGAAGATGCGGCGATCTTTCAACAAAAAGATCGGAAGGCCAGCTACGCCTGATGTCGGCATTATCTCCACCATGCTTGTCTCACTACGCGACGTGACTTCTGGCGCAGTCGCGAGTCCGTTGGACAGAGTCGCTGTGTCGCACTCCCGAATCCAAGGCTTGGCAGAACTAGACCTCTGGGACGCGCTCGAATACGCACGTATTCGACCGTGGGTCGCTGCTGGTCTGCCCCGTCCAAGAGTTGTACTTCCTTTGCCCTTTGCCGGCGGATACCCAAGCCAGCTTCTCGAGTCATATGCTGTTTTCGCGGGACATGGGAAGGGTTTATGTAAGCACTACAAGAACTTCTGGCAATGTGAAGAGGAGCAGGGCAATGTTCCTCTGGAGACGACTCTAGTTGTGGGAATCACTCCTACCGATTTACGTGGAGATATCATCAGGACTTGGTCTGTATTTACGGATCTCCAGCCCAGGCGCGGTGACCGGACGTTTGTAGACCTTGAACTAGGTCTAGCTACCTCGGAGGACAAACCAGACTTCTGGGCTCGTGTTACCGAAAGGTTGCAGGGTTTCTGCGGCACGGTTCCTCAAGGATTCCGCCTCGACACGATCTTACTGACAGGGGAGAACGCAACACATCCGGCTTTTCTTCAAGCCTTACGAAGCGCGCTCGTAGGCAACGGGTACCTGCAGAGAGAAAGTGACAGCCGGGAGAAACCTTTGATTCATGAGGGAGTGGCAGTAATTGATCCTGTCTTTGCTAGTGCTAGAGGCGCAGCTCAATATGCAAGGTGGAGGCAGGAGGTGCCAATCGGGTGTGAAGAACAGGACAGGTGTGAGGAAGAGAGGAGGAGGCAATTCAAGCATGCCGAGTTGAGGTAACCGACAGTAACGTATTAGTGACAGTCTGCCAGGATCGATGGATGTCAACGGTGATGGCCATGATGGTCTCCTGATCATATACGGAGGAGGCGCTGGGGATGTTGCAGAGGCTCATCACCAGTGGAGCTCAAAGGAGAAGTGGTAAGACTGTGTATTCATGAAAGAGGTATTCAGGGAGCAACAAAACACTGAATCTTAATATATGCAAAATAAACTCAGTAAAGGACATCCTAAACTGAGTAAAGATATGCTAAATTCAGACAAGTTTACCTAAGCCTTTTTGTCATTTAGGATCAAGGTCCTGAGTTTATAGGCTTTTGAAGTGTGATGAGAGGAAGCAACCGTCTCAACTCTTCGTCCTCTGAGATCTTAAGAATGGCAACCCGCTGCGAGGTACACCCAAATGCAATAGTGAGATCCGAATTTGTCGCTGATATGGCAGTCGAAATACCCCGAAAATCACGCGGTAGTTCGATCAAATCGCTCTCCTTCCACTGGATACAATGATTTCTGAGTCTGAACGTTGGTGTGAGGTGTTGGCATGAGATAGTTCCAATATTCATTGGAATGACTCCGTAATTGGTGTGGATTCCGGAGTTATCTGTTAAGAAGGCATCGATATTCCAGTCGTCTTCGGAAAGTTTGATGTTAGCAAGCATCTCCCCAGTCGTCCAATTCCAGATTCGGACGTCCTTGTTAGTCTGACCAGCCAAAAAAGTTCCCGTGGAGGACAGGATCAAGTTGGAATAAAAGTCCGGGTCAGCTTGCCACTGTTTGGTACACATCATTGATTCAAGGTTCCATATTTGAATCTCGGACGGAAGTCCAAGGGCAAGGGTGGAAGAATCCTCGGCAACTGCCATCGAAACCGTAGTGATCTCCTGTCCATCAAATGGTATCTCTTGAAGCACCTCGCCTGTGTCACAGTTGAGAATTCTTATCCCCTTCCTGTAATTAGTGAACAGCAGGCTTCCACTCGGAGAAAATAAAAATTCGTAAGCCCGCATCTGCCTCCAGGTATGTTCGAGATGAAATGTACCATTGGTCCGCCTCCAGACCTCAATACAAGGACCACCCCTACCCAAGTAGAAGTCAATACATACTGCGATACGGCGAGAGTCTGGTGAGAAATCCACTCTGGTCATTCCGTAGAGCTGGCTGAAGTGCCACACGCAATGGCCATCGCGTGCATCCCATACGGCCACTTCATCCCATCTCTCTGTTACTATGAACGCAGAATCGGGGGAAAACTTGTAAGACCATATCCTGGAGCCTTTGCGCTTAGTGCGTATTTCATAGAGCATCTCGCCTGTCGCGGCATCCCATGCCCTCAGTTCGCTCTTTTCGTATGACGCTACTACTGTCGATGCATCATGCGACAGAATGAGTGAAGTCGTTTCATTTGAGTCCTCTGGAGGCTCTTTGAGGAGGCTTGGCCAGTCCCATAACTGTATTTTACCGCCACCTTTTCGCACAGAAGCAAATGTCTGCCCATCCGGAGAAAATAAAATATGGTCTATATCATCGTCCTCATGGCATCGCATCATTGTCACACAGGCTTCTGCGATCAAGTCCCACACTTCAATGTTGCTGCGTGACCAATCCTCTCCCTTACTTATGAGAAGGAGCATGTTCATGTCGGGTGAGAATGAAATACTAGAGAATGAGAGGTAGCGCCCGATGTTGAGTCTTGCTGAGGACTTGCCACTCCGAATATCCCAAACCAATATTGAATTGTTGCCATAGGCTATCGCCAGGAGGCGCGAGTCTGGAGAAAAGACAAAGCCCATTATATGACAGCCATTCTTCTCCTCCAGCTTCAGCTCCCATACACACTGCCGTGTCTGGAGATCCCAGATCTTCATCACTTCATCTCGTTCTGAAGGTGCAGCTAATACTTTCCCATCTGGTGAGAAGCCACTGGGCATATGCATGGCGCCGTTTGATGGCGCGATGTCAAAGGATTTCTCTCCATCACCATGTTCAAGAAACCAGACATGCGCATCAGCATAGTCTGAAACAAGCAGAGCAGTGAAGGGATCCAATGAGAATTCGAACTGACACTTGTAGTCTTCACGAGATTTGGGATCAGCTTCCCTGATACATGGACATTTGAGATCTCTCACGCAATCTCCTGTTGCCACATCCCAGGCTTTCACCTGTCCCTCGATTGAGCATGCCCATAGTAATGCGGAGTCTCGTGAGAAAGCTAAATCACCCAAAGCTGTGTGTAGTGATGGCTCTAGAAAATGTGCTGTTGTATCCGAGGATAGGCTTATCTTGTGCTCGGGGGTAGTCACTGCTAGGTATTTTCCATTGGGAGAAAGAGCCATCAAAGAGTTGTTTTCTGTCTCGAGCTCCTCGATACATTCGCCTGTGTCGCATCTCCAAGCTCTGGCATATTCTCCACTGGATACAGAATACAATACCTCAGAGTCGGGTGAGAACACAGTAGAGCGCCTGTCTCCGTAGTGCCACTCTCTAGGCTTAGAGTTCTCAAACGAACGTAGGCGTGGATCCCAGTCGGCTCTTCTGCCTGCCACGCCTCTCAAATAAGATGGTATTTCGGCGACAAAGGTCTTTCGGACGATGCTGTTCGTAGGCGCAAACACTAAAGCCGAGTGATATATCTGCAAGGGTGCTAGGTTGATCATTCCGGTATCTTTGTCAACGATTCTTATTGCATCGTCAAGGAAATCGATCAACTTTGCGTCAACAGCAGACTAACAAATGAAGTCTTAGCGATCTGGAAGTTTCTAACCAATTCATGTCTTACCTTTCTTTCCAGCACAGATTTGAGACTCCTGATTAGGCCGGTGATCAAATAGACCTTGCCTAGTAAGATCATGGCTTCAAACCAGTGAAGCAGATGCTTCTCCAAAAAGCTGAGGATGGCAGCGGCATCTCCGGGGGCAATTCCTGCAGCCTTTTGGTGGTCTATCCAGTAGACGCATGCGTATTGAACCTCCGGGGGTAGACATTGGTCGATAACCTCGGGCCGTAGTGTCGAACGGAGCATACCTGGCATCCCCAGGTGACAGACATCGGTTTTGAGGCTCTCCATCGCTTGGAAGCAGTCTCCAACTAAATCTCTTGACAAGCTCTCTTTTTCAATGTGAAAGGGATTCCCTTCTATTTCTGGGTCCATCAGATAGTCACGAAAGGATGAATGAAACATTCGAATTGGTTCATAAGAAGAGGAAGGGATACTGAGGACCGAATGGAGAAAATCCAGCCTGGCATCAATCGCCTTCTGTTCAATTCTTATGAGTCTCGACAGTGCGGATGATGATAGAGGGATGGCGAGGTTGATGATGGTACCGACGATTCGCTTGACTTCGTGAATGATCGTCTCCTTCTTGCGTTTGGAACAACGCGAACCAAACAGCTGACCAAGGACTGGCCCGTAAGTAAGCTCCATCCGAGACGAGGTGTCCTCAGCCGAAGATTCCAGGAACCTTTGGAGCTGCTCGTCGGGGCTGCCATGCCTCCGGTCAGTTATGAAACGGCATACAGTTGCGGCGAAGATGAAGAGGGGCGCTGCCCTTTTTGCGAGGAGCTGGATGGTGGCGTTTCCAGGCCAGTCGTCAGGCAGTTTACGTCCCTCGGCAATCGAAGAATCCCATCTTCTTTTAATTAGATTTGTTTCGTGGGCCAAGAATGTCGATATGTCGTGTTCTATTACTTGAGCGGGTATCTCGTGGAGGACTAGGTCTTGATAAGTTCCTTGCACGTCGTTGAAGCCTAGACGAACCGGGAGATCAGGGCGGCTCGTCACAAATATTCTAGTTCGCGGTTGCTTTATGTCCCTTGTGCGAGAAACCAGGTTAATTATGAGATGAATATCATCATCAGATTCGCATTCATCCAGCGCGTCGACGACAATAGTGATGGGCCTTGTATCCTGAGTCTCAGTTGAACTTTGAGAGAGGGGCTCCAGAATGAGTCTTTCAAACTGAACCCTGACGGCCTTGCTCGCAATAGTTGGATCATGCAGGACCGCGTTATAGATACAAGACTCGAGCGCCGGCCGGTTTGTCGCAAGTTGACGCGCAATGGTAGGGACGAATTTAGATATTTTCTCTCGGTTCAGTTCGCCACGTTTGAAGAAAAATGACGCGCCCAAGATCCCAGTCTCTGATAGGGAGCGGGCAATGGTGCGTGAGATAGTGGACTTTCCAGTGCCCGCCATGCCGTTCAGCCAGAATACCGTCTTCGACTGGTCAGTTTTGTCTTCGGCCCATTCTTTGATCTCCCGTAGAATATCCTTGCGGGTGTTTTCCAGACAGGTCGCGTTATGTTCCTCGGCATGTGAGTCCCAAACTGCATCACCAACGTAGGGCAACTGATCGATTACTGCTCTTCGCTGGCCAGCTTCTGTCCTGTCATCAATGTCAAGGATAATGCCTGCCGTGTCAATCTGAAGGACCTCTAATAGGGTCTTTGTTGCATTCTCAATGTTTCGAATAGCGCTTTCAACCTTTTCCTTTCGCAGCGGCCATATAAGACTTGAACAGTTGGTCTTGTCAGATAATAGACTTTCGAGCTCACGTAACTGAACCTCGCTGCTTCCCATGGCATGTGCAAGCTTCTGGGAAGCTTTCAGTTTGCTGCCATTCTTGCTAGTGAGAAGATGGCGGATCTTTTCGGACTCATAATGCAAGGTGATAGCTGCCTGTAGGAGACGGGCGCGACCGTCGCTGGAATCTTTGACGTTTTGGGCGTACTTGGAACACCATGAGATAACTTTGAGGGACAGGTCGACTACGGCAATGACGTTTGCAACGATGCCTAGGCCTTCGAGTCCAGACATGATTCCTCCTCAGGGAGTAAGAAAACACCGGACCTTGACATAGGGTGTCAAGATAAACTTAGCAAAAGATATCCTAAACTTAGTAAAGGTATCCTAAGCTTAGGTACCTAGGCTAAACTTACCTAAATCTTTTTGTAATTTAGGATTGAAGTCCTAAGTTTTCTTTCGTCCGGTAGCTCTTCTCGTGATGCTGAAGTGCGGGGAATAGAATCAGGCTGCGGATGAAGAATGAGAGAGTGTGTTGGTTCAACCTGCAGCTGCCCGCGTCTATCACATGGTTCTTGGATCTCATTGGTAGATCAGGTGTGAAGGGCCCTGTTAATGCAGTTAGCGACGGGATGGTTGTGCATATTCGTTTGAGGGAGTGTAAGAGAGAGGTTTGAACGACTAAGAGTATGGATTTGGAAAGGGTCACTTTTACTTGATAATATATCCTCCCGCCGAGAAATGGCAGCGGCACCCACACCTCAGACGCATGTTTCGTGCCTGCTTTCTCAACAAACTCTCGATCCTTCTTAGGTTCATTGAACTTCTTCTATTTTTCAACGTCGATCCTTTGTCAAAGTTTCAAGTTTTCTTTTTCCCAGAGAACACTGATTCGCAATCCTTATAACCCACGTATTTTACAGTGGTTCCAGGGTTCAGGCTAGTTACCCTTCTCGATTCTTACCAAGTTTTACAGTGCCTGGGTAAATATTCACAGATAAATGTATCAATTTTATACTAATTTGTTATTGAGCTTGCCATATACGAGGTATATGGATGACTGCCACCATTAATCGCGAAAGCCTGGCAGTTCATATGCGACCTCATCTGAAACTCCATCGACACAACTCCACTCAATAGCGATTCTTCTACGGAGTACAGCTACAGATTAAACACAACGGAACTGTGCCGCTTCAACATCAAACATCGGAGACAACAACGGCAACTAAAAACGCCCTCACCCCAAATCTGCCTCGAGCTTATCCCCAAAAAGAAAGATGCATCTCATAGCGCGCCACGAAGTCGATGAGGGAGCGTTGTGAATGGTTGCAGATTTGCGGCTGAGGGACCCTTGCACATACCAGATAGAGGGGTAGAAAGAAAAGAAGAGTCATAACCAGGTACAAAATATTCTTTCAGGTCTCGATTGTTAAAGTCCTGTGATGGACAGGGGGAATAAAAGCAATAAATATAATGCATTGCCAAGCGGGGTTCCCGTTCATCTCCCGTCTTGTCATTTCTTGTCCTTGTTCTTGTGTTTTGCTGGTGTAAGTCAAGTCGAGATGGCGTCTCCACAGCCTCAGAGCAATGTTGTACAAACGACGCCTCAGCCTTTGATGCATCAGAGGTCTGTGGCTAGGAAACCTGTTGGCAAACCGGTTGGAACACCAGGCCAGAGCATTTCGCTGCCGCATAGACCTGCTCCTCAACAGCAGCATCCGCAAGCTGGGTATCCTCCTCATATCCAACAGCAGCAACATGTTCAACAACAGAGACCTCAGTCGTATCATCCTGGGCAACAGGTTCAACCTGTTTATCACCAACAAATTCCACAGCAGATTCACCAAGCTCAGCCGATAGCACACCCAGGTCAACCAACTCAGCACCAGCAAGCGCAAACTGCTCAGTACCCTCCCCAGCAGCAACAGCAGCAAAGCAACCCTCATCCTCAACATCCTCAAACTCACCAACAACCAATTCAGTATCAGCAAACGCATCAACAAGCGCCGCTACAACATTATCAGCAACAGCAACAGCAACAGCTTCCACAGCAGCATGTTCAAGCGCAACACCCTCAGCAACAACCCTTCAGCCCTACAAACCCATCACCAAATCCCGCTCCTCAAACGACTTTGCCAAACACTCACCAAGCACAACCACAGCAATCTCCTGCAAGCCCAACTCCGCAAATCCATCGAGTTGACACTGCCAACAGCAACATCGGTTCGTTTGTGGCCGATCACGGCAGACCGGGAAGCATCAGCGGTAGCAGCGCCGGTATCGCAACGCCTGCTACCACAGTCGCTACGCCGGGCACACCACGATGGGAGCCGAATGTAGTTCATACCGCGGCTCAGCAACCACCTGTGAGCCAGCAAGCCCCGACAGTTCAACATGTTCCTGTTCAGCAAAGTCCAGCGATACAGCATGCTCCAGGCGCACAACAACCTCACCCGGCTCAGTATGCCCCAGCAGCTCAACAGATCCCATCGCTTCAGCAGAACCATCCGGCTCAGCATACTCAAGCGTCTCCGCATAATCTTTCTGTTCAGAATGCTCCACCAATTCAGCCGACCCAAGCTGTTCAAGCTACTCCCACAGCAGACTTGAGACGCACATCTACTGGACAACCTCAGCTATGTAATCATTGTCGAAAGGGTAAGAAGATAGTTCTAGTGAACCGCTGTTGTCGCTAACACTCTCAGGAATACCTCTCAACGTCTCGGTCTACACCTGTCTCATCTGCAGCACAGCGCATATCAAAACGAACTTCTGTGTGTGGTGTTTCACCTCCAACGCAGTCAACACTTCTCACAGCCACGATAAATCCTACTACGCCACTGAATCCGACCCACGAGTTCAATCTTCCGTTCAAGATGCGACAACCCAAATGTGGACTATTCGAAAGAACGTCTCTGGCCGACTTTGGTACACTCATAACTCGACTGGCTTGAAGACACACCTGAAGCCCACGGCAGCGGCCCTGTTTGGATTCTCTGGATTACCACCTGGCTGGGATGAGCGCAAGACACCTGATGGTCGAACATTTTACTTCAACAAGAGATTGGGGACCAGTTCTTGGGTTAAGCCTGCCAACTCTCTGCCTGACGGTTGGAGGGAATTGAGAACGCCAGACATGACGCCGTTTTACATCAATGAACAGCTTGGGTTATCGACATGGGATCGGCCAGGACAGCAGCCACGACAGACAAAACAAGGAAAGCAGGTCATTGTGAGAAAAGCACGACCTGGTCAACCGAATCAGCCGCAAAACGTCGGCGATAGCATCCTTTCGGCGACGGTCAATGCAGCAAGACTCACTGGTCAAGGCGTTGAAATGGCAAGTCGACAGGTTGGAAAACTTGGCAAGAAGAAGAATTGGAGAAAGATGGGTCGCATGTTGAACACAGTCAACAGCTTTGGTGGTGCCGGCTCCGGAAGTGATGGCGAGTACGACGACAATTACAACGATGATGGGGACTTTGGATTTGGAGGTGATGACTCGAGCGGGTTTCAAGACCAACAACAGGGACAGTTCCAGCAAAGCTTCGACTATCAGCAATCCTCTTTCTCACAGCCTCAACAGTCATTCTCATTCGAAGATAACCAGCAGTCAATGTTTCAGCAACCAGCCTATGAGCAACAGTCGACATTTGAGTATTCCGTACAGACTGAGCAGCCTGCTTTCGAACAACCTGCATTTGATCAACAGCCTGCTTTTGGCCAGCAGCCTGAGCAGTTCAGTGTCACGACTGAGGTATCCTACACGATGAATGAGGGTCAACCAACTTTCGAGCAGGAGGTTCAGTACACCCAAACTTACGAACAACAACCCGGCTTTGAAGTCCAGCAGCAGACTACATTCGAAGCTACTTCAACCCAAGAGCCAATCTTGGCTCAGCAGACAACATCTTACGAGACTGTCATTACATCTGAGCAAGTCGTTGCTGAGCCTCCCATCCAGATTATTGAACAGCCTGTATATCAGGTTACTGCGCAAGAGACCTATTCTACCCAGCCGTATGTCTACGATCCAACTCAAATGCCTCAGCAGCAGGTCACCATCTCGTACTCAGTACCCGACTATGCCGCCGAACCAGCCCCACTGTTCACAACCCAGACACAAGCGCAGCAACCTGCGTATCCAGTATTCATGCAGAACAACCAGCCTGAGATCATCACGAGCGACGTTCCTCTGGTCGAAGTCCCGGGTACACAAGACAACACTACACTCATCATCAGCAGCGGATACGGTAGTGACGACATCTTGGCTGGTACTAGCCTAGCAACTGAGACCAATACGGCTCCTGTTCCTCAGGTCTCAACGCCAGCGCCACAAGATAGTGTTGTGGTGGAGGTGACGGTTCAGTCGACCCCGACGCCTGGATTGGAGACAACTGCATCGCCAGCGCCGGTAGTCGTGCAAGAGTACGACACTTCAGCAAAGCCAGCTTCTATTGTGACGGTTGATACTGTTCAGCCTGTTGACTATGATGTTGGAGCTAGGTGCAACGCCCTCATTTGATCGATAGTAAACGTCTTTGGTTATTGCGATTTGGAGGCAACATGTGATGGTAGTTTGGGATGTTAGCATTTGGATTGCAGCAGCACAACGGAATGAGGAACGAGATATGAGTACACGGATATTAGCACGCAATCAATGTGACTTCTAGTTCATTCAGTAATATTTATTTATAATGAAGCCACTCATTACATCTCAAAATGTCAAGCTATCCAAGCTGCAAATCCGCTATCCAACCATAACATCATCCAACCCATCCCTCTGCAAAGTCTTCAAGAAATCTGGTATTCCTCATCAGTCCCACCCCGTTTCACGAACCCAATCAAATCCCCAAACTTCTTCACAGGCTTCTCTTCCTCCCCAATCTTAACCGGTCTATAAAACCACTGCCACGATAGCCACAACCCCCAAGTGAACAGCGTAGCTGGAACCGCAAACACCCAATACACCCAAAACTTCTCATTCACACTCCAAACTCCCGTGTCATCGTCAACCTTGAAGAACGACATGCTAAACAACGCTGATATAAAAGTCGCAGGTAAGAATGTCAACGTGACAAAAGCTATGGTCTTCATAGCTGCGCTGTCGGATTGAGTGGCCTGGCCGATCTTGACAGAGATGCGAGAATCGTACTGCGCTACAGAATTGAATGCTAGTTGGATCTCGTTAAGAAGCCGTTCCTTGTTCGCGGATGCTCTGCAGCGTAGACTTTGCAGGATATGGATGTACCACAGTAATCGTTCCCCAACATGTCGAAACTTTGCTTTCGCAGGTCTACTCCCCCCAGCGGCCTCTGCCTCAAAAGTACTATGCTGCTGTATGATCGCCGTGATAGTCTTTTCCGCAACTTCCAGCGTCTCCGAGACATGAATAGCATGTCTAGCCGTATCATGCATAGCTCGATATTTCGGCTCAGGTTTCTGCGTAAGGTCTGTTTTCTCAATTCTTCGAACGTGGTCGCGAACTGCCCAGACGGAGTTATCTTGAAGAAGAGAGAGATCCTCGAATAGACGGGGGTAGAACCAGAAGGGATCGCTGAGAGTATCGTTGTGAGAGTTTAGGAGCAGTGGATCAGGGAATCTATCGCGGAGACGGAGTTGTTTGGGTGCTTCGAAGACAAGAAGAATTGTCTGCTGGGGATCTTTTATCCAGCGTGTTAGGATGTTGAATTTATGCCACTGATGGCTTGTTTCGTTCAATTGCTTGACGAGGAACCGTGACCACGTATCTGCCTCTATTAGTACTCTGAGCATCAAGTTCAATGTTTAGGAGAAGACTGACTTAATGCTGTGATCATTCCGTTGTTATCGCGAAATGTCTCGCTTCCAAAATAGCCATTTGATCGACGGCTGTAGCTCGACCACCAGAGCTCAGGCATGGAGAAGACATCGGTGAAGCGTTTCCTACACGATGAGCAATCGCGTACTTTATCTGCGTCCGCGAATCTACTCATAATCAGCATTATTCTTGACCACAATGAGAATAAACTTACACGACTATAACATGCGACTCACTCCACATAGCAGGTATCTCCCCCTCATAAAAGTCCCCCGGTCGGACATCCTCACGAAGCCACTTCTCATTCCCTGAACCCATCAGCAACATCCTCACCCTCAATCTCAATTACTCACCTTTATCCCATGTTATCACCCTAAAATCGACGCATTTCTCATGTATTTTAGCCGGCATTTTCAAGGTAGTGAAGAAGTGGAAGAATTAACCGCCGAGAGAAGCTGAGGTTCCATTTTCATACTGCGGCTGGACCAGGGTTGGGCGGCAAAGAGGCGGAGCGTGTGCATAACCTGCATGGTTCTATTGAAGCTTGAAAATGAGTTGGTGGTACAGAGCTGAGCCTCATTTGTGAGAAAGTGACCAATTGTTGTATCTGGGGCGTTGGGTGAATGCGCCCGGCTGGAGTGGTGGTTTCTGGGGTGCATGCGGTTTTAGGCAACGTTTGTCGCTGTGCGATTTGGCGCAGAGAGAAGATGCCGCGTACTGTTTGGTCACGAGGGGAGGGTAAATCCATCAAGATCAAGGTATCGTGGTGTTGGTTGGAGGCCTGTTGATGATGCCTATTCGCGATGATACCCTGGAGCGCTTCGGATCAGATCATGTCTGGCAACCTTTGCATGCTCTACATCTGCAAGTCATAAGGCATCAATGAAGAGAGGAGAGAATCGAAGAGACTGTCATTCAATGATCCAGAACTTAGGTCTAATTGATGTGATATCCTGAGATTTAGAATACAGCAAGTAAGCGGCAACAAATGCTGTAAACTTCATTGTTTTACCGTTTCCTTGTTCAACACACCGTCAGTCCGGCAGGTCTAGGTTAGGAGATTGGCTGTCCAGACTATCTCAATAAAGACTCCTACTATATCATGCAGCTTAACTTCTCCTTCGCTTCCTTTGGCATTGTCTTCGATATGACTCCCATATCTTGGCACCTTCAGATCCTTGGAGCGGGATGCCAGCTAGCACTTGCAGTACGCGTTTAGACAACTGCATGGTCTTTATGTCTTTTCGTATTCGCGCTGAAATATAATATATAGTATCTCACAGCAACGTCTTCTTATAAGGATCTGGTGACTGAAATTGACCGAGCGAGCTGGTTAGCAGCCGAGAAGAAACGGAGGAGAAAGATCTGGCTACAAGCACAGAGGCAGGTCAGCCTGTCGCAAAGACGTAAGACTCCTTATTGCAGTTTATGGAAGCTTCTCATTGGGAAGCATTTTACTGCGAGGCTCCCACGCCACCATTATCTTATACGATTACCTTGAAGTCCGTTTCTTATACGATTGTGGTCCCGCGACACTATGCAAACCATCGCCTGAGAGGAAGGACAGTAAGGAAAAGTGAAGAATTGTACCCGATTGCTTGTTGTTCTCATTGATTCGCCATACAGATAAAATGGCCCCTACGTATCAGGCTGAATATTTAGCTATTGACACCAACATCTGTCGCGGCCATCTCAAGAGCTAACTACCAGCCTAGGTAACCGTAGACTACGATATTTAAATGGATAAATAACCAATGAATATCTCTTTTGAGCACACGAGTTCCCAGGGCTCATGTGGCTCTCATTACAATGAGCCCTAAGCTCGAATACGACTGACCGTGTGGTACTGATTCAAGATCGATAGCGACGCCCTTAGGACCCTCTCCAAACACTCCGACTCCTGTCGCCCGTACACAGTCCAATACACTGATATTCAAGTGAATTGCAGACTGAGATGCAGCACAATTCGAAAGCTAGCCATAGATATGCTCTTCAAGCTTCCTCGCCCGAGACTGCTGTCTGCCACATCAACACTCACGGTTAACGTCGCAGACACTCATCGCTACCAACTCTTCGAAGGACCAAAGACACTATGCGCCAAATTTCCCATCGTCCAACTCGGAAGGACTACTATCATCGTGAAACACGGGTAAAGGATCGGCACAATGCAGCATTCTCTAGCGACCGCGGATCATCGCGCAGCCCGTTCCACCAAGCAGATTTAGGTCAGCTTTACCGAGTGCTCGGGTCTGACATGGCCAGAGCATACCAAATTTAGTGATCTGGCAGGTCTAGATCCAGTGCTGTGAGGGATCAGCGGAGGTCGATGTGGTCTAGAACCAGAGGGTGTTGATGAGGAGAAGACAATGGGGCATGCCGATCAACAACAAGAACACAACGGCCACCAGCGAACATTCAACTACGAATACCCTCACTTCTGATGACGGCAAGGTAAAAACTTTTGTTTTGTAGTAACATAGGCCTTTTCATGCTTTCAACTCTCCAGTGACGATGACACAAAAGTCCAGCATCACCTCGCCAGTCTGACGCAGCTTGGCGAGCTACGTAATGTACAGACTGTAGACTGGGTACATTGGAGAGAAACGCGACCAGATTATCGTCTATTCAGAACCTCCCATTAAGCACCTCAAAATGGCATCATCGAAACCACATCTCCAACAGTCGTGATCATACAAAACGTACAGCCACGCTCGCCACATAATCTCCAACTGCCAAGCCGATCCCATCTTTCCCTCCGAACGACTCAAAACCCACGGAGCCCATCCGTTAAAGATAAGAGTAAAACCGGGAGAGCAACCATGCCTCGTCATGCAACACAAAGTGGCAAACCTATCAAAAACCGATCTTCTCCCCCATCGACATCTGACATTTCCCCTCTCTCAACTGTTGGAGAACTTGACACTGTAGACCTCGGCATGAAACATACTTTGTCGCTGGGACAAGATCGACTTGACAAGATCAATAACGACGTCATTCAACGAGCATGGGATTCTTTTGACACAAAAAACCTGAATCGTAATGAAACGTCGACTTTTGCTCAGGCTTTGATGCACAAAAGTGAATCGGGGGTTTTGATGGGATTTGCACGTGGCATGACTGTGTGCGTGACCTCATGTGGAGATCATCTGCCATAGAGGGCATGATCAAACGCCCTTTTAGCTGGTAGACGATGAAGCACTGTAACGTTGTAAAACATGACGCGAGTCAAATGCCACTTGCTATCTGTCATGTCAGTTTGACGCGATAAGTGCGCTGAGCGCGGTATCTTGTTAGCTGACCATCACATTCACATCACATTCACTTGGACAATCAAGACACAATGTAGGTATTGTTAAGTTATGGTATTTCTGCCATTCAGTGTGGGTGCTACCTCTTATCGGTCTCACCACCAGTCCCGCGTTCAAATCGACTCTCCTTTATCCCACAAGGAGATGTGCCCGTAAAAGCCAAGTTCCTCTCTAAACCACGTTATCTTGGCTAACCAGCCAAGTGATCCAACATGGGGGGGTATCCCAAATGCAGAAGGGAGGTACTAAGGATAATAAAACAAAAACGCCTAAATCAAAATGTCCATGGATGGGAGTTGGGCTTGGTCCCCCCCTAAAAAATCTAAATGCGCTTCCCGGTCGTGATGCTGAATGCTATGCCAAAGAATATGTCGGGTTGGGAGAGCGAAAAGAGGTGGTACAGGTTTGGTGATGAGTGTCTATAGTTTCGTTTCATGCGGACATGTCGAGTGATTCAAGTTCGTTGTGATGGCGAGATGTATTTGGGGAAGTGATGGCGATGAGAGCAAGGTGTTTGTCGCGGCGGTGAGTAAAAAGGTTCAGGTGTCGGTTGTCTAAAGGGGTATCAAAGTGTCGAGAACCGCATTCGCTTCCTTGCTTCTATAGGAGGAAGCAGAAGAAATGTGATTTATTTCTTGTGCGACTTGCCGGAGCGCGAGTAGTTTCTTCGCACACGCTCACGGCCGCGTCGCTCCTCCTCATCGCTGCCACTGCTGTGACGACGACGATCCTCCTCGTACCAGGTACTCAAAGCCTTTCCACCAAAAGTAAGATCCTCATCCTCGATGATTGTGGGCTGCACCCAGGCATAAGCTGAAGGGTCGACTTCGCGAGCTGTAGGGTCTAGGGCCTGAAGATTGGGGACGTAGTAGTAGTAGGTTTCGGTTGTGTGAGCCATGATGACAAGATTTGATGTGAATTGTTTTGCCAGAAGAAGTTGTTGTTAATTCACTTTGGATGGATTGTGTGAAGAGTTATATGTTATTGTTTTGTTGTTGTTGTGGTTTGTTGATGATGGTGGTTCCTTTGTTTTTGTGTCTGGAATGAGATGGCGCCTTGGGAAATAAAGCGGGTGTCACTCTTTCAAAGGGGTGGGAGATTTGTGTGTGAGATGGTTTGATTGCGTCAAGCAAAATAGTTTGATGAGGTCCAGCTCGTGAACGAAAAAGCAAACAAACGCTAATGGCTGTGACGGGATGAATCTGAATCTCTTGATATAAAGTAAGTATCAAGAGAGAGAAGAGAGAAAGCCGGGGAAGGGGATTTCGGGGGGAAGGCTGATGGATATAGACACAGGCAGAGGCTGTACCCGACCTGTAAGTGGGGAGTGAATACTGGTAAGATGGAGCCTCAGGTGAAGCCAGGCAAGCGAAAGGAGGTGGGGAGTGTGGCGGGCTCTGTTTTTTTCAAGGGGAGGGGGGGTGGCAAACGCCCCCCTGCAGCGAGATGAGCCGCACTGTGCCGTCACTGGAAGATAGTGAGCCTCAGTGGCACAGTATCAAAGGATCATAGGTAAGGTAATCCACAGTGGCAATCAGGTCTTGTCTCGCGGTACCGAACAAGGCATCCCGCGCACAGTGAGAAGCAACTTTGGGGGTGGATCTAGCCAAGCAAGGGCCCGGAATCTCGTCGTGGGCTCTGGTTCCTTTTTTTACATTTTGAGGCCTGGGGGGCGCCTGGCACTGGCACCAGAAGGCTGGATCCATTCCTACAGCGTATTTTGCGGGGATGAGCGAGGGCCTGGATAAGAGATGCCCTAGCAGCCTGCATTCCACCAAATGCTCTTATCTCGAAAGTATAGACTATTATTTAGTACAGAGTAGAAATGACTAGATTGAAAGCTTCGCTCGGGAGCACCGAATTCATCTGTCACACACGCGCCGAATGTCGGCTTCGCGGGATCGTGAGGGAATTTTCCAAGGTGTTGTTGAGCGCGATACAGTACAGTATACACACAAACTTTGAGGGGATAAGTCGGGTTGGGGTGTTGAATCCGCCAAGTTGGAGTCAAGATGGATGGACGGTCTTGAAGACTACTGGACAGGATAGAATGAGTTTTTTACTGTCTATTTGTTCTTTTGCGTTTCTCTGCCTCTAGTAGGAGAGGATCAGTGCCTATTCGAACGTCCAAGTCATTCTCGGCCGAACTAATTCTCATAATACCGTAATGATCCTACGCTGTCATGTTTATTTACGCTGATTTGTGATTTGATACGATGTCAAGTAAGACAGGTTCAGAAAAAGGGCCGTAATGTTGGACGATCGGGGCTTGGCTGATATTGCCAAATCAGGGAACTGCACTCAACTCAACTCAACTGTTGTGTCGTGACTCGACTTTGGGGATCAAGATTGTAATTTGGTTTGAATCAAAAGGTGATTTTTACATTTTTGCTGGTGACTTGTCTTTGCACTTTTGGTGGATCCCGCGGGTCCGCGTCGGTGAACTGATCGATATCATGATGGGAACCGGCCGAAAGAAGAAGAAAAGTGAGGCTGGGCCCTCTCTCGCCTAAGGGAGCCAAAAACGACTTAGAACCTTGATCCTGAATGATGAAAAGATTTAGGTAATTTAGCAAGAGATTAGGGCAGCCTTTGCTGAATTTATTTTGGCAACCTCTATCAAGGTTTGATGCTTTCTTGCTCCCCACGGCCCCTTATCGTCGTTCGTGTCTATAAAAAAAAAAAGAAGCTCGGGCCCGGCCATGAGTCGATGGTACGATGTTCATTACGCTTACCGAGAGATTGTTCTGGCCCCATGTAGAAAGTAGAAAAGAGAGAGAGGATGATGTTATCGTATATGCCATGCTTATGGGGGATTGCAATTGCGACACACTGTGCATGCGCAAAGATGATGGTGATGATCGATTTTGTGGTTGAAAATGGAACACTGCGTTGCCTAACACGTATGTTTCAGCCAGCCCAGCCCAGCCCAGCCCCAGCCCTGCGGTGAGAGTCCTGGGCTGCCTTGCGTGAGACTATCGAACGAATAAGCCTGGTCTCGCGGGCCTCAGTGACAAAGCATAACTTATCGCATGAAATAGAGATATCCTTGGCGAGAAATGTGATGTTAATACGGTGTCTTCCGTAACAATCAATTCGTCCTTATCCTCGGTATACCATGCGCCGTCCACTTGGCCAAGGCCAGCAAACAAAATAAACCACGTCGCGATTTGCGGGGGAGCAGGCATCTTTGGTGGAGATGTTGTTGTTGACAGGGGATCAACAAAAGGGGGGAGTGTGGATAATGGGCATGGATGCTTAATCGAGCTACCTATTCGAGCAACACAAGCTGCCAGATGCAAACCATCCCATCTGTATTTCCCCGCGCACCCAAAGATGCCACATGGGAGACAGATTACGATTGATTGTACTAGTACAGACTAATCAGTCAACAGTATAAGAGCGCCTGCTGACTTTGAAAACAGACCGCAAGAACTGCCTCGTACGGAACGGAACGAAGCAGAAATGCGCAGCTGACAGTGAGCGCAATACGCACCGGGCTGAGCCATACGCGCAGCGCAACACAGAGTGAGAAGTATCGATTGCGCCGCAGCCCTGGACCCTGATTTTCCACATGGTGTGAGGGACAAAGGTCTTTGTGTGCAGAACAAAAGGAACAGTCTACCTCTTGTTTCTTTGACCAAAGCACGCAGATAGCATGTCGCTAGGACTGAGGCTCAAAGAATCACCTGCATCTAACAAAGATAACATCTGAGACAATACAAGTGCTAGCTTGACCAAACCCCATGATTCGATACCGGCGCATGTGCCGCATCTTTTGATACCTACCTTGATTTATTCCCTATCGTCGAAAGGGCGGGGGAAATGGGTTAAAGCTGGGGTTTGCGCGCCGGCCGTCACATGTTTGGGTTGATGGGGGGGGATACGATAGCTTCGCGCCACAGGGAGCCGAGGGCTGAAACGGCGGAGAAGGTAGATACAATCATGATTCAATGCCAAGTGCTTGGGAGTTTTGGAGAACGTTATCCTTTTTCGCGCCCGGAGCACAGATTGCAAGGCCGAGGATATCTTGTCTGGAAAGGGGAATCTGGGGTCAGAAGGATTACGGTAGGAACAGGGATCCTTGTCGCCGAACTCCCGGAGCCGCGAAATCCTTCTGCATCCGGGCGGACCATTCTTGTTACTTGTATTAGCACATGTACCCCGTACAGTACCTCCGTATAGAATTGGAGTAATGGGATACCAGTACGTTGGAGTTTTGTTTTTGTCTCCGAGTCTATTGAAAAGTTTATCAATAAAGTCCGAGACATGCGCGAGGCTATTGAATTAAGCTGAAAGCTGAAGGTTACCGAAACAGACAGAGTTTTTTTTCTTTCTTCTTTTCTTTTCCGTCTTCTGCTTGTCAGACTTGACTCATTTGTCGCGAGTTGTCCGCCACTGAGCAAACCTTTGAGTCAGTCATGGGTCACCGTCGTGTTCGGGACACGTACAGTACAGTGTGCGATGTCTTGAATCATTCCCAACACACCCTCTCTTCTTTCGAGCTTCGTCCTTATTTTCTAGTCTGAGCCTTGTCCGGCTCTCGTAAGCCACGAGGTGAACATGATTGCTGACTAGAAGGACACGAACGACACCGCCTTTAGATGTAACACAAATATTGATCGCTCTCACCGATATCTTATCTCGATCATGATATGATATGATAACAATTGAAAATGAATTGTAGTGAGCGAATGACTCTATCGTTATCAACCCCGCCAAAAGCAAGCACCGGTCTTCCCCCCGCTGGCTCCGGCTTCGGCCCGGTCTTGTGAAAAATAGTGGGCTACCGTTCCCCGGCCGGCTCTTGGGGATGCACGGTTCTGTTTAAAAAATTCGTCTTTTTTTTAAGTGTCCTCGGCCCGTGAAAATTTGTTTCGTCTGTATCCTCAATTAATCGCACGGTACTTTAGAATTCTGGGGAAACGCAATTGAAGCCAACAGAAACGGGTCCGTTCGGAAGCCTGCAGAACCGTTGAACAGCTAAAGTGGAAAGTGTAAAGCCAACGCTGCCGGTCGGCATGTTCCTGTTTTTCTTGGGCTGTCGTGGATGGATGGATGATCTACAATGTCAAGTTCAGGCAAGGCGTCCAGTCACACAACAGATGTAGCATCTGCCTTGCTCGGCAGCCGTGGGGTCCGAATCAAAGAGCGACGGGCTTTGCCTCAGACGACGTCACTTATGCTCGCAAGCCCATGCTTTCCGAGATTTCCACCCCCTGTAAAGCAACGGAAAGGAAGAGAAGAGACCGTCATCGCGGGGGAAATAAAGAGAAATTGAAAGAGTAGCCTATAAAATAGTCGTAACCTGTTTTTCTGCATCGCGGACAGAAAGCGCCGGGTTTAAGAGACTGTTGTGCGGAAAATGCCCCTCTATGATGTCACTATTTGGTATTGCCCTGGCCTGAAATCTCTTGATCTGTTCCGAGATCTTGGATAGCACAGCTGTTACTGGCTGCATCGAAGCTGTTCGTTCCTTTTTCCCTAGGGGCGTGTGATTCTTGATCGTTCTGTTCGATTGACAATGCTACAGTATGAATCTTCGAGACCGCAAGTGAGGCGTTTCCCCCTTGGCATCTTACAACGACGTAATTCTGGTATCAAGACTTGAAGCTTGTATAGCCCAGCATGTTTGGTGATCTTTATGCAAAGCTTACAACTTGCCACTACGGACCGGTCGGTGATGGATTGTTCGGAGGTTATGACTCTCTCAGCTCCGAAGGGATTCTGATCAGCGTATATGGTCCGCTGCGATAGATATGATGTTCAACATTGACAAGCAGTGCTGTCAGCCTGCTTAATCTATCTTTATTTCCTTTCTTGGTTTAGCTACTGCTGGAACTGCGGAATTCCATTGCCAATTGGGGAGTCTCTAATGCCGTAATTGACATGGTTGGTAGAAAAAAGGGCTGTTTTGGCCAGCGTATCAAGTTGTCGATCCATCAACTGAACCACTTCGCTTTAGTCTAATTGAATCAAAGACTATGTTTCTACTACAATAGCTTTATGTCATCTCAACGACTTCATATGTAGACATGCTCTGATACTCGGTGACATCCTCATCCCAATGCTTCCAATCATCAACACATAACGCGTAGTCACCTGACATGACACCCCGCAGGTGACAATCCTCCTCTCCCGCCCGTCCCGTCGTGAGAAAGACAGGGTGCAGTATCAAACAAAGCCTAAGGTGACGTGGATCACCCGCGCATCTCATCCCTCCCCGAGAAACCCTTAAAAGAAATCCGAAAACGAACAATGCGCTGCATGACATTGGCTGCAGAACCATCTCTAAACGACGTCATCATCCGACGTTAAGGCCAAGCCCAGGCAAAGGCAATGCAGAGGCTCCCCAATCTCGCCCCGGCTCCCCATAAGCCCGAACCCCCAGCACCATCACAGCCTCAACAACCTCAGACCGCACGCCCGCGGGCAGCCCGGGCCTCATCGTCCCGAAAGTACGCGACGAACCACGCGTGTGTGCCGTGCCGCAAGACAAAGACCAAGTGCGATGGGAGACATCCCTGCGCGAGGTGTCAGTTCAGCAGCAATGTCTGCACGTACGATACCAAGGTGTTGTCGGGGGAGACGCTGAATAGACTGACCAACACCGTGAATGAGCAGAAGGGGAGGCTGAATCAGCTTGAGACTATACTTGCGGCTATGAGGAATGGCACGGATTCTGAAGCTGCTGAGGTTATGTCTTGGATAAGAATAGGTGAATCTGTTGAGTCTATTGTTTCGTACATTGAGTCGAGGTCTAGGGCTGTAGTTGTGACTCAGAGGTATGTCTGTGCTCTCATAAGTCATTCGTGGGATGTTATATGTGAGGTGGTATATGTGAGATGTCATTCCTCTGTCTCATATGAGACAGCCTCAGCCATGTATCTCAAGTGAGATGCAGTCTTTCTTGCATTATTCTCATTGTATCCTCATTTCCTTCACTTCATATGAGAGAAAACATACTCTTGTATAAATAAATTGTGTTTCCAAACGGTTCGAGTGAGGTCATGGCGAGTGAGATGAGTTTGAGGCTAACTGACCACCAGACTCGTCGGTGTAAATCACCAAGCCAAGAGCAAATTCATCGAAACACTATTCGACAGGGCAGAATGGCTCGACGGCACCACCTTTGAAGCCGACGACATGAACATCGACCTAGGCTCCCGCACAAAGAGCTACTTCTCCTCCTACCACTTCGGCAACCTCCCTTTCTCCAGCGGCATAAAAGCAAACCACTATCCCGCCGTCGCCCAGCAAAGTCAATTACAAAACTACTACGCCAAGCACAACTGGGCTATGATGACAGCCAACGACGGACATGGCGTTGATTCTGTGACAAAGGCTTGGGCGGACACGCTCAAGAAGGCGAGGCAGCTGGTTACGGAGGGCGCGAAGCCTGATGACCTGACGGGGACGTTTCCGTGTGTGGCCGCGCTTTTTGATAAGGATGAGTATGAGAATGCGCCGATGATTAGTAAATGGGCTGTTCAGTTCATTTACAGTGCGAGGAGGCAGGATTACGCTTTTACGTCTATGGCGGCGGTGTGGGTTGTTTGGGTTGTGATGAGATGGCAGATAAATCCGACTCCACAGACATATGCTGTAAGTACACATGCCGGTCTCAAATCTGGCAACACGGGATATGGTGTGCTGCACATATTTAGGACATGAAGTTGGGTAATGGGGGTCGACTAATGCTCTCTAGGACCTCCCTGACTGGATCCGGCCAACTGAACTCCAAGTCTTCGTCCCCCACATCGACATGCTGGATTGTATATCATGGCCATACTTCCGAGACTACGTAATCCAACATCCTGAAATGCAACACGGTGAATTACAATGGCTCGCAGCGTGTACTTCCGGAGTACAAGTGAACTGGGACCGCACAATAGAGGACGCGCTCTGTATTGACGGTCCGACGGGACGGAAACGGTTCACAGCGGAAGCTGAGGTGAGACACCAAGGGATTGCATGTTATGATTAAGAACTGATATCTTGTAGGCGACGATTAGAGATTTGCAGAAATGGTCACTTGCTGCATCGTATCGCGCCTTCATGCCTGGTATCGATGGGCAGATTCCTATCAGAACGGCAGAGGACGCTGCCGTTAAACAGGTGTAAAAGATCTTAAAGCGTCATCATGTATAGCGATTTTACTGAAAGCAACACCAGCGATTCGCACTCTTCATTCTATGCCAGCGGAGTTGATGTTGGCCATTATTCTGCACCCGCGGAGTTCTTTATAGATCCTTAGCTGTAAGTGCAATCGGCCATACATGAATTGTAATAGTAGGGTTGGCCATACCTTGAAGAGTATCTCCTGGTTCACAAATGATAAACTGCTTGGATATCGAATCACATCGGTCACTCGGCTCCTCTCGCCTCGTCTCATTCCGACCATCACAGTGGAATCTGAAGCTTCGGTTTCAAGTAACGCCTTCATCAGATAACGTCTTCGTATCCGATGGCGGTATCAATCAGTTCTCAAAACATTACAACTCCCCTGGTCCAGATAAGGCAGCCCAGGACAGCCTCCAACTGGACCAGGCGGTTTGACGAATGGGAAATGGGGATACGCTTGGCCTCGACCTCTCACTGCTACTGCTCCAACGCGTCAATGACCTGGCCTGAAGCTGTGCAGGCTGCATTGATCTTGGGAGGTTGGTAGAGTCTCACTGAGTTGTGAGACTGGCTGACCCTGGGCTGAGCTTTACACCTAGGACTGCCATAGTCACTCGCTCTTCAACAGTACAGTGGACTTTGGACTTTCTAGTACGGATTAGTATTGCTGCTATGTCTTTGTGCACTGTTATTTTGGTGTTTACTCAAGATGTCCTTCCGGCCAAGACTCTGCCACTCCGCCCTCCATCTTCTCTCATGAGGACGTCCATTAGAGACATATGCGTCACTCAGAGAGTTTCTTAACTTCTATCCACTGAAATGATTTCACTGCGAAGGAAGTGCTCTATCAGTCACGGATCAGTGCTCTGGAGTTAGAATAGATCGATGAATACATCGCAGCCAGGGGTTACAATCTGCCTGCTGTGGTACATACATAGAACTAGGCATAGCTCAATTTTATCAAAGTCTCCTTATTATTGAGATAGTATTGTTGAGATAACATTTCAAGCGCTCTTTGCCTTTGAACCCTCTTGTTACGGGTGATATCCATCTGTTGAACATATTATATGGGAACGGCAGGGTGGGATGCATTCTACTCGGTGTTCCCTTGTGCGCTCCGCATTTACCAAAGGCAATGCTAAATGAAAGACACCTCTAAGTACTCGTATCGTTTATAGTGTTCTCATCTGTAGCTTAGTGCTCTGACTCCAGTAGTCAAACGGTTCACACAAGACCTGCAATGTGCTAGGATAGAACTACACATCTCTACAACATGCAGCGACGACTATAGTTCAAGACACTATGGTATTAGTAGTCCCTTGTACGATTTATTCGTGTCTCGGAACACTAGATTAGTTCAACGTGAAGCTAGTTGGCGATGTTTTAGTGTTGAACCACGTGAGGCACAGCTGCTATAAGAAGTACCCTGCAACAAACGAGGCTTTGGCGCTCCCATCTCTAGTGATGAGTGGCATCGCTCTTATCTCAAGTAAATTACAAGCTAGTTACAAATTCTCACCCTCCAGAGGGGCCCATTCGTTCCGCACGGCTGCTATGCCTGGAAAGCGTAGCCATCCGCCGTAACCTACTCATGACACTCCATTGTGGGAACGAGGTGACCAGTCTGTGGAATCCGTCAAGCGTCTACAAATAACGCTTCGGAAAGAGCTTCAACCTCACTGGTACACGGGCCGGACTCAACGGCCCGAGCATCGCTGAATATGTCTGCTACCACGTTCCTCGACCGTCAGAAGGTCTGTGCCGATCTTCACTGAAGTTGTCGTCCGCTTCTTCTTTCAAGAAGCAAATGGAGCACTCCATGGTACTAAATTGGCGGCTCTGGAGTCTATATCGATTGAGCAACTTGGCGAGCATCTCAGCCGGCGACCCAAGTTCGAGAATCTAGACATAAAGATAAGCCTTCTACCAATGAATCTTCTTTATATGATCCTATTTCCAATCAGGCTGTTTCAATTCGGCAAACTGGCTACTGTTCATTGGTATACCGCTGACTGAATCCAATCCCAGGCGCATCGTGAACACTGGCGGGTAGACAATCAGTGCAAGTGGGAAAAGGCTCAAAATAGTCACCGGAAGCCTTTGCACTGCCAATCAAGCCAAAAAGAAATGCCAAGCGCATGGTGGGATTGAAAACGACAGGGAGTTTGCACGAAACGTAGTGGAAGAAATGTGAGACGAGGTGTTTGTTGTCTAAGCGGGTTTATATGGTATCGTATCATACAGAAAGGGTCACATGACAAATTGTACAAGCTATAGCAATCAACAAGCACGTAGTAGTTGGAGAAGAAAAGATAGTCCAGCAACAAGAGGTCAATAATTGTTTAGATTTGATGTGTTTAGCCTTCCTTGTAAACGACAAGCCATCTGATATCATACGAAAGGCGGTAATTGCCCAAACTGGGTGTGGTTGATGTGTGTTGATAATCAGCGTAACTCGTTTAAAGGACACCGCTGCATATTTACTAACCAACAATCATTAACGCTCAGTCAATCTTAAACAAGAGTTGTGATCGATATTCAAGCTTGTCGTAAAACCAGATCAGGGAGAAAACAAGACGAGGATGAGTTCGATTGGAGTGTAGCTTGCCTCGGAAACAACAGGCAATAGACCGCCTCGTGCACGATACAGTAAGTGATTGCGCAGTAGTAAAGAGTATTGCCATATACAAGCGAGCTTGTTGCCTCTTTGCTATGGAATCAATTGCCAAGTAGTATTCGCCAAAGCTGGACACGCAAGCTGTTGTACCACAATCAAGCATGTTGATGTATCACAACATGCTTGACCTTCACAAATCGAAGCCTAGAGAAATAAATCACACAGAAATCCATTGAAAGCGAGAATTTCTCGGAAGACCATGGAAAAGCAAACATGTATCTGGCTGGCTATAAAAGCTGCTCTTCCTCCCACCCTTCAACTCTCGTCCTTCATCATTATCCAACACCAGCAACACCAGCAACACCATCACCAATATTCTTTCTTATCATATATATTATTGAAGACAGAAAAGTTTTCTTGCCAAATGTCCCTATCACTTATCACGAGGACTATGACCCGTATAACGAGAATAACTATTGCGACGGTAAAAGTATTACCTTATCTTTCACCCTGACCTTTTGCGTGCAACCCGACGTTAACGACCCCTAAGGTAAGACCCAGATCTTCGTCGCGAATACTAGGATCCTGGACTCTGGCGTCAACCTGCACACCTGCTGCCACATCAGCATCATGGTCGGGCACAGTCTCAACTTCAATCTCGACCTCTAGTGCTACGGCCGCTTAGACAGGCTGGGATAGAAGCACGCGGCCATATGGCACACGCTGTACGTGACCGACTCATACCACGATCACATCCATTGCATCGCCTTCAGGAATGTCAGAGTTAGTGTTAGGGTCTTTTATCAATCAAAGACACCCATGACAACCACAAAGCACGACTGTGGATGACGTATCCTGAGCTATATAGAAGAGCCGGCTATGAAGTTCGTTGGGGAACAAACCTTTCTGTCCGTGACGTTCGGCCCATATTCCAGTACCTCCACATAAAGCGAACAATGCGAACTGAGATCACGCTCCCCGACGGTCTGATGCAGATCGAATATGACAATCATCAATCACGCCTGTGGATGATAGATCTCAAACTCTCGCAAGAATCAAGCCGCGGTATCGCAACTCTCCGGGACAAGCCAGGGTATGGGCAGAGCATGCCGGTAGGAAATTCAGAAAACATATCTCTTATGATATTTACTGACTCGTTTTACAGTTACCTTCGCCTCCAGGTCCTACCAGAAGACAACGACCCCTTCGATGAATACAAGGACTTGCTGCCTGCGCTTTTGATGTTAGCAAAGAAGCATCTCCCACGAGTCACTAGTTTCGATGTGTTACGACTACTTTGACTTTCAGCTCCTACGAAGATATTGAATCGCAAGGTATGAGAGTGATAATACTATCAATGAACATCAACTAAGCTGAATAGGGCATAAGCCGTATACAGATTCACTATCCTGCCTCCTCAGTAATTTCCCTCTGCTAAGGGAGGCCTCATCTGGGTCACAGGCCCAAGACGTAAACGCAGAGTCTATACCTAAGTACTATGTCGTTGCCTTCACTCACATACCACTTAAGACCACGACCCAATGCATACACCAAACACCTGACAAGATTAAGGTCACTGTCGACATTCTATACCTATTGAGTATTGAGAATGTGCTGAGCGTGTCACCAACTGTGGTCCTAACAGCATCACACTGACGAGTGTCAAGGGCTGAGAGAAGCGATAAAGACACGAAGCTCCTGTCACGTCTTCTTTGTGCGTATTGGAACCTTCATGGGGAATTATAAGGAGACAGGGTCCAAATGCACTACGCCTCCGACATGGATCCTTACGAGGCGACGGCTGTCAATGCAAATGATACACAATGCATCCCGCTGGTCTTCCTGTTCTCCTAAACCAGCTTCTGAGCAAAACATATGCTGCGGACGTCCATGAGCCGAATGGTGTCTCAAGCCGTTTATATACACAGAGCATGTGTTCTCACCAAGAGCTCATGAAGCTCATTCTCTCATCCGATGGCCGCTGTCATGGCGACCAAATGAGAACTGGAAGGCAAAGATCTTCCTGACCGTCATACTCACATAAGGTACACATAGAAGAGATTAGGTAAGTCAGAGAAGTAATGAGGCTCAGGCCTTCATATCACGCCATCATCGAAGCTAACGAGCAAAGTTAATAGGCAGTCATTCCATGAAGTCCAAAAGTTCAATTCTCTACGCCTATGGCATATGGAGCGAGCCGGCAACACAAGATGCCGTTTCAAGTGGTGTTCTCGATAGACCAGCTGATGGCAGACCAGTTTTGGAACGCATCACTGGTACATATCGCTAAGCGAGAGGTCTGGGGACCTATGGACAAGTTCTCAGGATATGTATACGAAGCTTGTCATTACCGCAAGATTCTATTTACACTGGCATTCGCAAGTCCAGCTTGACGTGATCCGCCTCATCGGAACCCCGGTATCGATGAGCACGTATGCGTTGCCTGTAATGTCTACCTCTACGATGAGATCTGATCTATTCTCGATACTTGCGCAATTACGGGTGTTCATCCCAGTCTGCGTGGGTTTATGCTACTCGAACACAACCCCAACCCGAAGCTCCCTAATGGACCTAAGCCTCAACCCTTTCAAGACGATGTTGACTTCGTGGAATGTAGACCCCATAGAGAGATTCACGGGCATTGGCAAGCTTTTCAACGAAGCACTTCCCCAGCTTCAGGCTTTTTTCGCTGGGCAGAACAACACAGAGGTTGTGCTGTTCATGGTCTTGGGAATCATCAAAGACAATCATGCCTGCGGGCGACCCCGAAGAAAACAGTCGCAATGCACCCGGACTCAACGGCATGTGGCAAGACTTTGTCGACAAGTACTGCGCCATCTCTCGACCATCTGATGTAGGCAACATTGGTGAAGCACACTGCTTCACCACGCCCAGGTCTGCATAGCCAGCACCGCGCTGTTAGACGGTTGTGCTAATTGCACTTGATGCGATGGCAAGCACATTCCGGGAGTTCGGTCTTGTCTGAAAGGAAACTCTTGAGTCGAAGAACAACATCGAAAAGAACATGAGCATTCTCCTCTCTATGACCGTAGAGGCAGCCGATATGGAAGCGCCCGTGAGCCCTCAAGGGGTTGCTTCATCCTCACTGGGACTGCTACCTAGCTCACCGCATTTCGCTTCAGCAGGAACCTGTACAGCGAAAGGCTGTGGGCTGTCGTAAAGACATAGAGATTGTTTCCGGGTGGCCCCAGAGTTTCGACTGAAGATCTGGGAGGCGGCTTGACTTGCTTAAGTTTCGAGGAAGGCCTCCACTATATCACGACGGACGCTGTAAGCATTATGCGCTTCTGGAAGATAGGTTTCAAGAATCCTGTCACCGATGAACCAGATATTAAGGGCCCATTACTACATCACCGAATCGACATTTATAGGGGCTTATATAACTACAGATCGCCGAAGAATGACTCCTGGGATACTTTGTCTCCCAAAATGTGCAGTCCCACCAGGCACAGCCGTTCATCTTTTGCGAATCTCCAGAAGAACTCGTCACCCCCTGCACTCATGGTATACAAAAGACTTCCTAACGATCCTAATTACATTTCCCATATATCTTCGACAACACATGGTGCATGAGAGACTTCGGTCGGTAGTATGCAAAATGGGGTATATTCTGTTATATTATAAAGACGGTGGTCGAGACCGTCCAGGATACGTACATCTGGCCAGCTTGAGTTACAAGCCGCCAGGCAGTGTGCACCATTTCTGCGACGACTGGCGATGACATTCCGACTCCAAGCTTCAACAAATGTTGGTGGCCGTGCGAGAGAGGCAGGCTTCGGGTCCAACAGGACCGGGATGTTGACGCAGTTTGGCCGCCTGGAATGGCCGGCCTCCTTAGCCTCACACCCGCCAAGAAGAGCGGAGGAACTCGATAAATATACTAAAAACTAGCTGAAATTACCTTTGAGCGGCATGTGTCCTGTTGACCCTGCTGAGCCTCACCCAGACTCCCGTTGGTTTGAAGATGTATCTGCGTCCAGCTATCCACGCAGACCCGGGGCGAGTACTACGAACAAAGGTGTTCCAAGAAGACGACTTTTTGATTGTGCCTAGCCTAGGCGGATTGGAGCTGTACAAGCCAGAGAAACAGGCGTCCGACCCGGCGACGCTGTTCGATCACATCCTGCCAACGGATGGGCGCCTGATGATGGGCATAGTTTGCTTGCTAACTCGTCATCATGGCCGAAGCACTCTGTGGTGGCCGTGGAGACGTTGAGATCAAGCTTACGACGTCTTCTAGCATCAGCATATTGTCCTCACTATTGCGCACACGAGCTTTCCAAAGCTTTGGGATTTTCAGCGTAGCCACCCACCCAATATATAAATCCACCGTCTGACCCCTCTCCCTACCCATTGCTTCTCTTCCTTTTCTCAGCTTATCTCTCGCATCACACAGCGATCACGATGGTAGGCCTCACCTTTCATCTCGCCAGCAGCTAGGGCAGCTGTACACTCGGCATTCTCTCTTCCTGTGCTGACTTGCTACTATAGCCTTCCAGTGCTGTTTGCAAGAGCAAGTTCGTTTTCATCGACTCGGGCGACGATGGTGAGCTTATGGCTCAGGCTCCTCGTAATGTATGTCTCTAGGATCCCTCTTATCTGAAGGCCGCGCTGACCTCATATCTCTCAAACAGGAGCCAAACACCTCTGCCCCTTCCTCAGCATCTTCTGACAAGGACCTGAGAAAAGGAGACCCAGAGGTTCACAACGTGGGTTTGCGACCATAAGCGGGAGCTGCACTATTATATACTCTCCATCTGAAAGTGCAAACATTCCGAAATCTACAGCATTCTGTGACCGAATGGTTGATCTGCACCCCCCACCCAAAGCAAGTTTCTATATTAAATGATCAACGAAGTTGTCGAGATGTGCTTGTGCGAGTCTTGGTCCATCCCAGGCCTCTGTGCAACGAACAAAGCGGCACAAGATGACAACAGAGGATTCAACCTTTTGCTGTTGTCGACTGCAATTCGCAAATCTGATCGAGAGACAAGCGGACAGCATTTCACTGGCCGTTCTGACCCTAGCAACTGGGACTGTAAGCTCTACTTGACTACCCATAACACGTCAAAAGGCATTCTCTGCCTACTGTACTATCAACGGGGCAATGCATCCCATCACGACATCCGAGAGGCTGAGCGATAATGACCAAGCAGTCTGATACTGGCATCCAGATAGGGGCGAAAGACCCGGCAGTGTCTAATAACCGTGGCTTTGAGGGTGTGGAAGATGCACACAGCCCTGGCGCATTCCATATTCATTGATTGGCGAAGCGACTAGCACGACGTACTCTATATATACACAGCGAGTACTCGAGATGAAGATGTACGACTGTGAAACCTACATCAGGCGCCAAGGAAGGCACCACATATCATAGCAGGTATAGCTATCAACCCACCAAATGGAAGGCAAATGAGACGAGATTGTGTAGGTGCATCTATAAGAGGCTGAGTCTTTCAGAAAGCTCAAAAAGACAAGTGAGGGAATTGCCCTCACGCCCTATTTCGGTGTCTTGAAACTCAACACGTATACTTCACCATCTACAGAACGTGCACAAGAGGATCCCAGTCCCGGAGGGACTATACTACCAAGATATTGGGTCATATTAACTTCAGCAGTCAGGGAATTAGGGTCCTTGAAGCCAGAATGTGATCTTGTGCTGATATTCCTTGCCCATCCTTCACCAACGTTACTCTGTTCAAAGCTTCCTCCCTCTAAGCACAAAAGTCTTCCCTCAATCGAACCAGAAACGTTTAGGGAATTAGGGTTCTTCAAGTCACAAGTCATGGTACATCGCATGGTTCGACAAAAGGCAAGAGCAGTCGCATTTCACGCGGACTTATGATATATAACTTTGGCTTGAGCACGCAAAGCGGAAATCTTCCCTCTCTCACAGGGACCCCATTCAATCACCTATTTATGTATCTCGGCTATCGTTTCTCAGAACAAGAACGAAAAATGGTGCCCGTTAGTAAAGCTGTGTGGCAGCATTTTCTACATCGATGCCTCCAACCTGGAATCACTCCCTGGAAGTTCTCTCAACATGGCGCTGTTGGCCCCTTTCTTTGACACCAAGAAGTTCTGAAGCCATAGGGCCTGGGAGAGTATGGCCAGGGCACCCAGCTCTTGCCCACGATGGCATTGGATGACATTAAACAGCATTTCGAAATGCTGGACAAATCCACTTCTCTGTAAGTTGTGTCTCGCGCTTTAAACGGGCCCATCTCTCTCGTTGCTGGTCTGACATCTAATAGAGTATCTGAACCGCCGGGCCCCTACGTTCGGGCATAAGGAAAGGTTATACACATTTTGTGAATGATCTTTTCCTCTTGGTAAGCCTTCTGGGCAATGCTAAGTATGCGCCTCATGAATTCGGATCATGGTCGCAGAATAGAGACTGACTAGCTGTGGCTAGGTAGACGAGATGAGCTTTCATTCGGAACAATGACTTTCTGCGATTTGACCTGGAGCATACTAGAAAGGCAGCTTTTATACTATCCCTCATCGAGTGGAACTTGTTCAAAACTGGAACAGCATTCAAGATGTATGCGTTGAATTTCAAGAGTCCCCCTCCCAGAACACCTGGATATATTCGAAGATCAGGACACCAATCTAGGTCTACTCTGAAATCATACATACTAGACTTCTACGAGCCTCGCTGATGGCACGGAAATACTGGAGAAACACTCGCAATATGACTGTCGACATACGTCCAGTTTTGGGTGGACCATTGAAGAAGCTTGGAAGCATCCCCTTCCAGCATGTATCCTCTCCATGACACCTTCCAGGCCATAGATATGCGTCTCCCTGCCCTCCGTCGCTCTGTATCTTGGAACCCGCAGAACATTCAGGGGCGGTATCACCAGGCATAGCAACTCCAATTCATTTTGATCTAGTGCGAGGTAGAGACTCCCTGGGCTCGATATCAGGAACACTACAGTCTAACGGTAAGTGAATCTTCTACAAGGCGGCGAATGAATCATTTATGGGTAGTTACCCCTGAAGGTGACACATTAGCAAGAATACATAACATCATGGGGCAGGAACTTCAATTACTGACACAATTATTTCAGGGCGCTGTTTGTCTCGACACCCTCAGCAGGCGGCTCACCATCCTGACTATGCGGTGCGTTGTGCGCTTTGATGCCAGAGGAAATGAAACAAGATTAGATTGTACAGTATATAAATTCTGTAAGTGCCAATGCGAAGAATAATCTGATTATGACTGACATATAGCTTCAAGCCATTGGGTGGGAGAAGAAGAGCACTGTCCAAGGACAAGGAGAAAGCATAGAGGACATGATTCGCCGTGGAGCGCCAAGTTCCTGGATGGCGAAGTGGTTCACAACTGCTTGCAAACAAAAGAATCGTCACGCAGCGACCGTCACGCCTTAGATCGAGCTGATCCCTAGATGTATTTCAAACTGGGAGACATCAGCACTCACTTGAATGCAACTAAAGCGTCACACTGCCCCTGTTGCTTCTCGTGGCTAGGCAAACAGCCTCGTTCAGGGTAAATACAACATTAAGTATCACAAGGACCTCATTTCTATCCTCAGCTTGGCGTAGCTCCAGCAACGCAAGACATAGGGACCACAAGGATTGTTCCTGGTGAGCATTCTCACTATTCTTATGATAGCAGAACGAAGGTTGACTTAGCGTTCTTAAGGATCGACTCCTATTTACAAACATAGCTGACAGCATCAATGCATGCGTATATAAGGCTGCTATCCAGCACCAACTGGACCACCAATGGCGAAGATCGGGACTGTCTTGCCAGCTTCATCAAATATTCCCACCAAAATTTCCAAAAGCGGCACACGGGATCGAGAACACCAACTATATATACTAAAATACTGTATCGCCTAACAACTATCGTGAAGCGCCGTTTAATAGGTCGTGCTCTTGATGGTCTTCGAGATTATCCAAGCACAAAGCTTTGTGGAAGAGCAGGGGGAGGGGAAGTGGCTCAAGCCGGTTAATAGTCGATCCTCCGAAAGGCATCGTTCCTACAACTTATCTCATAAGAAACAATGCAAAACAGCACTTAACCACGAACATAGATATATATTATAGTCGGCAACCGTTCTACTACCTGCAGTCCAATATCCCCTGGTCCATAACCACTACGAGGAACAAGCCTTCAAGGCTTTACAAAAATCGACCGGCAATACTGCTTCCCTAGAGATCAATTCGGGAAGATAATCACCACCCTGATAGTCATAGCTTCCGTCCGCCTCGCCGCCATGATCCGTGCGGATATCCGTGACCGCCCAGACGGCCATATTGAACCCAGCAAAAAGTCGGGGACTTGCCACTGCAGGCGAAAATATGGCATAAATGCCTCTGTATTCCCGAGAACCCGCTCGCCGTACTCGACAAAAGGTTATCCGACGGTCCCATCCTCATCACTGCATCACTGGAACTCCCTTGACGAACTCGGCGCGCGATCTCCTGAGCCTTCTGTCCCTCATGCGGCACTCACTCAGAGGTCACCCTTACGAATACCACAGAAGAAGAAGAGCAATATATATATATATATATATATGGCATCCTGCCTCCTCACGTTTGTTGGACTCGCACCCAACAAGTGTACCTTCCAGGGTAGATCCAGGAGTACACGACTACTCTTGATCATGAAAAATGCAACTCCAGAGTTCTCTGATGACATCCTGAAGATGTGGCGGCATATTGAGATCAAAATGAGCAGTCTCGAGCCTAGAATGCCTTTGGGACGTCGGAGGCACCACTACGGATGACATGGGTCAAGGTGCCTTCTGGTCTTGTGGTTGGGATCAAAGTAGGAGTAGGACGCTCCCAGGAAAGGCTTTTGAACTGCTATAAACGGCGAACACAGTTTCCCCGGACCGCTAGAGCACAAGACTGCAACGAAGTGGCTAGCTCTTCAGCTCTCCAGCAAAAGTTCTTTATGACACTACGATTATTCCGAGGGGGCCTTACGATACTTACTGAGGGCCACGCCACCGGAGACATTGACGCTGACCGCATATACCGCTCCCGACGCAACCGCCTACACGACCCCGAAAGACTCCAAGTAGATCGCAGCCGCTGAAGAGTATCGCAGGCACATCCAGGACACTAAGGAACCGCTATTTCAGTGAGTACGAACTGGCGATGGGATGTCGCATTTAGCTGCACACAACCACAGAATTGGCGCGTATATTATACAGAAGTTCTCGACTTTCAGAAAATACCTGGAGGCCAGATCCATTTTGTCATGCACAGGAGCTTGAGGTTTTTCCTACCACCTCTATGAACACTCGCCGAGTGCGGTGGAACAGAATGGATATGTGTCCCTAGGATCGGCCCCGTCAATGTTATCTCTCACACGCTTCTGAAAACAACACAAACTATACTAAAGATACCTTGCTTGTTGCGATATGCAAGTCACAACAAGGGCTGAGGGGGTCTAAAACAACCTCACGCAACAGAGTCAGGCCGATCATTCATCAGCTAGGCTACAATCATTATGCGGTCTCTCGACGACTTCCTGGAAGAACTGATTCACAGTTCATGACCCGTGTCTGGATGATTTGGGAGGGAGCAGAGCTTCAAGAAGAGCCATATCACTGGCTGGATTCAATAAGCAAAAACCTGCTCGAGTTGAGGGACGAGATGAGCAAAACGGTCTATCTGTTCCAACATAAAACGATGAGCTTAGCAAAGATGTCACGAACAGAGGCAGTGCAGCCAATACAGCAACCTCCTGGGCTATTCATGACAGGGTCCCCATCGATGTCAAGAAAGCCTCTACGGATAGAAATGGCCCGAAAATATTCGAGATTTTCTGCGAGAAATTGACGGCGACAGGTTCTGGTTACTGTCCAACACTCTGTATCGCAAAGATGCCTACGCTTTGGTCTAGCCATTTAACTTCTCGCCTCCCGTCCTCCAGCCCATCCTCGAGAAGCTGCAGATCAGGTGCATCAACAACAGCCATCTGCCTGGGTGCAGGAAGCCAAACCTCAGGAACCCCTGGGAAGTTGCCTTTATACTATAGAGACCAGCGTCGGATCAATGTTTAATGAGAGCTACGAGAGGCCGCATCCACGCATCCCAGGATACGCCGCCATGAAGCGCGCTGGCGAGCAATCCAGTCCAGAAGCCCGATCGGCATCAAACCCGTCGACAGTGTGACTGTCCAGGGGTTCAACACATAGAAGTCCCTGGTTTACGCATCATCATCAACAATTCTCCTGGTGGGGGACCCACGTTTTACTCGGCGAAGTCGCCCAGAGGTCCGGTAGGATACGTTCCAAAACCAATGATTAAGACCAGCCTATACCTACTATATACCTTACAGAAGATAGCTATCCCAGTCATGATTGAAAAGTATCCCGACGAGGACGAAGCTTCGAATCTTCATTCCGATTTACAGACCTCGCACAATACCCTAGGGCTTGTCAGATGCGCTTGCAGGACGCTGGCCTTTGGAAAGCTTTCGGAAAGTCGACGTCTTGCTAATCGCCTTACTCGGAATAGGTGGCCCTAACACAAATACTCCCCATGGCCTTCGACTCCAAAACTTCCATATATATCCTCTTATAGGAGTCAATACTGCTCTTGTCAAAATTAGTACTGCATCCCATCTCTCTCTCATTTAGCAACCTTTAGCCATGGGCCCTGTCCTTTTCCTGGATCCTAAGTCTGCAGAAGAAGATATTGACGAAGGTGGAGCCTTATGGGCCACAAAAGGACCTGATAGTCCCGCGCAAGTCACGACAAGGGCTGAGGGGGTTTACAAATATGTCAACGATCAGAATGACGAGCTGATCGAGAGCAATGGCCACCTCGCCATTGAGAACGAAAGGCTCAAGAAAAAGCTCGCTCTGACTGAGGAGCGCCAGTAGAAGTACTTCGAGTTAGCTCTTTTATTCTGATACCAATTTAACATTACAAGGCTTCCAACAGCGACGATAAGAGCACTAAGAAGGGCGACTGGGAAATAATATAGCACCATTTAGACAAGCTTTGCGTCGTTCTTTCTGTAGTCTCTTACAAGGTGCGATTCACTGCCCGGATTAGCCCCCCGGGTACGCTGAATCTTCCGATGGAGGAACTCTACAAGCGAAGGCTCGCGAGCGTCACTCCTCAAGATTGGACTGAGTAAAGACTCATATAGCTTTTGTTGAGGGACTTTCGACCACAAGAGCGATGCGGAAGCTGCTGGATGGCGTCCTACAATGCTGTCATATGAAGGCTCAACCACCACTGGTACCTGAAGCCAATTGATCCGAGATTCTGACAATAGTATCAGTCATAAACGTCCTCCATATTACAGCTAAACCTGCTCAGGAAGAAGCAGTAATGGGTGTCGAGACATAACAGCCTACACCCCCCTGTCCTACATCGCCTATCTCTCGACATCTCACTCATCCTCCCTTACAAGTTTCTTATCCAATTAAACCAGATCTAAATTATAGCGTATGTGCTCTCAACTCGGCGTCTCATCTGGCTCTACAAATAAGTTTGCCCGTTACTATACCATTGATCTTCTATATATGAGTATTTTGCTAAACAGAGCAAGGAAGAAACTGAATTGACCAACGCAAGAGGTGTAGAGAACAATGGATAGAACAACTATGATCACCCGATGCACGACAGATTCCGCATGCTTACCAGCAAGTATAAAGCTTCGATTTTCCTTATATACTACAACAGTCCTGGTGGTACCCAGAACCCCGCTGACGGGAGTCTCGCCTCTGTATATCCGTTTCACATCGAGCACCGCGTGCACTGTCGAACATGGTAGGTCCGACAGCCATGACACACACATAACCGCCATCAACCAGAGCGTAATTCAGGACTCTATAGCAGTCAAGCGCTCCTTAGTACTCAAGTCAGTCCCTCTCAACTTTTCACCGTTCCTTCTCTGATCTCAAAGTAAAGCACAGCACAGGATGTCTTTACCACCTGAGATGATCTGTGATCGTTTCCCTGTCTCACTACATCTCTGCAAACAAAGACTTTTAGGCTCCCGGTTGGTCTGTGCCCGTATCTGACAGTTTCTTGGTCACTTCTGGCTCCGCTACCAACTCTCAAGCCTTAACGCTCATTGACCTTGACGACTCGCCGCTGAGAGGCACTAGGAGATCAAGGATTTCACCGAAAAGTATGGTTTCCCTATCATAATTTGGATAACTCTGGTCCATTTTTACTGTCGTCCTCTATATAACTGCACTACTCGAGATAGTAGGAAAAGGCTTGAAGCGCAACCTCTTAGGCCGAAAGTTCGGCACTATATATATCATGGACCAAATCTCTACGAGGAGACAGGAGATGTATTCTTCTCGCCAGTCTCCTTTGATGAGGTGAGGCTGCTAGTCGAGGGTCTGCCACCAGCCCGCGGCAAGATTATATACTTCGACCATCACTCACAATTCGTATGTCGAGTTTGGATAATACGTGAGGGGCAGGAGACACCTGCAGATCGGCAACACCACTCGTGGGTGAGAGTGGGGGATTGTATACAGGAGAACCGGCACTGTCAAACGACATATTAAAGATATGACGATACATCGAGTTCAAGTTATGTCGGCCAGAGTACTGACACATTGTGAATATGACTGGAGATGCATATTGGATGTACAGAGCCGAGTCACCCAGCTGGGCATGTGTCGCGAGTGTGGAGTTCGAATCATTAGCTGCCCTTCTCCAATACCATTTTCGATATTGCAGATGCCTTCAAGGCTGGCATTGCGCCACATGGTGGCAGAATCTACGAGATTCCTGATTCTGATCAGAAAGAGATGACTGGGGACGTTGTAAACGTCGATATCACGGGTATCAGTCATAAGGAACAATTCGAACGTATGTATGTTATTACTATTAGATACTTGGGAACTTGCTAACCTTGATTTCCTTCCCTCCAGCTGAACCTTCGCTGTCAAACGCTAAACACTTTTATATAAAGAAGCACCTTTGGTTATCATAGGCTTCGCCACCAGCGGGCTAACCAAAGGGGGCCAGACAGTACAGCATATCATCACCAAACTCCCCGGCCTCGAGGGCACGTACGCCGCCCTGATAGATAATGCCGAGAGCCTGCTGGATATATATTAGATGATGCCTATCGGCGAGGTAAGTGCCATCGTTGCTTTTTCCCCGAACGGGTCGGGGGCGAGCATGACCACTGCTGAGATCCCGTGGTCGGTTCTCAGGGCGCCAGAGGAAGAATCCGTCGCGCCAGAGACCAAAGCCCACGGGCTTGAAGCACTTGACGACGAGGAGACGGTGGTAGGAGATGTAGAATCCTTTGTTGGGGATTATGACGACTTACTTCTCTTCTCCGCCTTCCAAAGGCCAAGAACACTCAGCACACTTGAGACCATGCCTCCTGAGGAGGATCTATATGCGGTTCCGAGCTCTGAGCCAGATATGGAGCAAAATGGTATGTATGTCTCAATTAACTGATTGAATAATACCTAATCTTTTATCCTTCTAGCTAGTGAGCCTCTCAATGAGGGTGTATTCATTGCACTAGCTACAGATGACGGCGAAGGTATGTTTCATCACTATTGACCTTGATAACTTACTAACCTTGAGATAGAGGACAACAAGCCCGTCGAGATTATAGAACCCATCTTGGATCCAGATCGCCACCTTGTGGACTTCCAGGTCCGCCTTAAGGATAGTTGGAGTTAGTGTTAGAGCGGCTTTAATTATCAAGAACCTAAGCAACAAATGGCATATCAATAGCTTCCAAATATTTGGCCCTGACGTTGTAGGCCCACGATTCCACGGAAACGACTGGGGCATGCGACGCGCCGGCGATCATTCCTTTGAGGCTCAGCGCCCAGAAGGTTGCTGATGACGGGATCAGCGAAACTGTCATACAAACGGGTATGACGATTCCATCAGCCCGCATGTGGCGATATACTTCGACAGCGTCGCTTTGATTAACCTTTGGTGGCTCCCTGTCTGTTAATGAGAAGATGGACGAGATATCCCGCCGTTTCTAGTCCGCGGTCGGCCAAAGCATTGTCTAGCTCCGCGACAATACCACTAATGCCGAGGAGGTACTGACTTATCCATGTCCCTCACTGCAGTGCGTTCCGTATCGCAGGGCACATCTGTCTCTAGTATATAATACCGAGCAAAAAAGGTGTTTTCGAATTAACCACTATTTTTCCGTCCTTCTTTTGTCCTGGGATTGGATGCATGACCCCTAGAAAGTGCGCAGCTCTCCAGACATCAAGAAAAGGCTCGCTTTGGCCGAGGAGCGGGCGCAGAGGTACTTTTACTTCTGGCGCTGCGCTGAAGATGAGCTAACTAGACAGCTTGAGCTAAACGACGAACTTAAGAAACAGCTTGAGGCCGCGAAGACGGAGGAACCTGAAGCATAAGAGGGCTCTAAGTAAGTCCATCAATCCTCCCTACTGCTATATCGCCGTACGAAACCTCAAGCTTGTGTCCAAGGATTTCAAGCAAGGAGTTGAAGCGATTCACTACAACACGGCCATTTCACTGGGTGATGGGAAAGTCAAGTTCACGATGGTACTTGATGTCGATGACTTGACTGGCCACTGCAACACAAGTCTTCCGCTGCACTCCCAGCGGAACTACCATACAACTCTAACCATCCGATAAAATACTGCGCTTTAGGCATAGTCCAGGCAGATATATACACTTACCCTGACCTCAAGCAAAAAAGCTTCCCCCCTTCAGGTATCAACTAATGCACATAATGCTCGGCGTGTACTCCGCTGCATCAAGCGTCGACACTTCAATAAATCATTGCATCCATATGCCATTGGTTGATGCCTGGAATATTACGACAAACCTTTCTGTATCTAAGAGCTCTCTCAGGAGCAGTACACTCGATGGATCGAAATTCTATATTCAACTCCGACTAAAAGTCTGTTCTACGCTGTTTGAGTCAGCCGGCGATAGCCAAAAGCCTGGACAAAGGGTTCAGGGGCAAGCTCTCTCCATATAAATACATAGTATATCATTCATTTAGAAACCTGGGTAAGGCCGAGTTCCGCCACTTTTAACCAATTCTCCAAGCCTTCAGGAATCTGGAGGTGCTGAGACGCCTTTCGAAATATACGAGCTGGCCGAGACGATTAAACGCTTGGGGAGATATCGTCCCTCCCAATTTCGGTCCTGGAGTTATTTATAAAAGAGTGGCTCACAGAGGCCAACATGGCCAACCGAACAGAGTGTGGCTCCCTGGGGGGCATCACTGCAGTTCAAATATGATGATTTGAGTGAAGCCATAACTGAGGCATAATGCACCACTTGAACTCGATTGAGGCTCACCACACCTTCATAGCATCCCTGACATTGATAGCTTGAAAGAAGAGCTCGACCGCATTGCCCTTGTGGCAAGGGGATGGTCGGCGAAAGCAAGCTTTGAAATCTTTCATATTAGAGATGCAAAAGCAGAAGCTATGAATAGAACGAGAACGAGAACCAAATTCTTGGCAGTCAATATGCTGTGAACATCTGACTTTGATCTTATAAAGTAAAACCATATTCGGGTTTTTCATGATTTCTTGTTCAGAATATATGTGAGTCACTCGAAATGGTTAATTTAACTCACTACATCAAGGATTTATTCTAATAATGGCAGAATAGAAGCTACCAGCGACAACCAGCGGGTCGGGAAACAAACCTTTTCCGCTACGCGCCCGGATTCATTGTTGAAACCAGGAATATTGCTACCTTACTGAGGCATGCAAATTGTACCCCCGTGACTCCCTTTATAACATCTCGGGTATTCGCTCATGCATCAAGACTGAGGCAATTGAGCAGCTATGGTTTTCGTCATGTTTGCCAAGGGCTCTTGGGCAAGCGACAGCATTGATATAATGCACCACAAGGGCAGGCAGTGGTGGTTTCTGGCTAACACCCACGGTGAGGGCATCCTTGCCACTCGAAACAGGGAAGCCCGGGATCAAGTCCTCGAAACCGTGTATGACAAGCCGGGAAATGATAACTCAGCTGATCACTGAAGAGGTCCGAAAGTGTATTCGCCACCTAGCTAAAGAACAGAAAGAATGTTATAGAATGGCGGACGACATCTACCACCAAATACATCCTATACTCATCTAGGGAATAAAGAAGAACTTAGGGGGTAAGCCATCTTGCCCAACTCCTAGGACGGCCTGCCCCGGGTGTGAGCGTCTTTCGGAATTCTTCCCTGCCACATATGTGTTGGCAGCACCCTACGGCCGGTTCTGGGCGAGGACCTCGATGTGTCTAGCACTATAGAAGACGCTGTAGACTACAAGTCGAACTCTTCCTCTCACACCAATTTTCCATCTCTCACTTCCCAATACCCAACCACTTCTGACAACTTGTCTCCCATTTCACAACACATTACCTCTATCTCATCACTACAGTGTCGACTTCTCATCTTCTTGACTCAAGATAAGATGGGGGCTATGACTTCTTAGTCTGATCCAGAGCCGTCCCATGGAGACCGAAAGGCAGCGGGTCTGCTGTAACTTGTATACTATATAAAGAGTTCCTGGGCATCCCTTATAGAAGATCAAGGAGTATCCTTCGCCGAACATAATGCTCAGAACGGAAGCGGCGCGGACACGTACGACACGCTCTTGCTCTTCGTAGTGCGGGAGATGATCTACTACCTTTACAACCTGGACCTGTTTGATGTCACTTCTCCCATCGGTCCTAAGCGACCTAAACTCTATCTTCGAGATAATCGCAGTCCTGTAGCTTCAGCTGGATCTGCACCAAAATGGGCGGCTTTCAAAGGGGGCCGTTTCCAGGGTGTGATCAAAATTCTGTTTCCTCTGCCTGGGCCGTCCCCCGTATTCTGCTTTTCTTCCCCTTACTTCAGATTTCGTCTTAAATTTTGTTTCATTCCCGCAACACTCCGATCTATAAGAATACGCATTCTTATGGTATTTCAGACGACTGTGTCTACCGGCGAACAGACTAAGCTGAGAATCATTGTCGTCCATTACAGCTTCACGCGAAAGATTTCTGGGCTTGTCTGTCTAGAAAGCCAATGGGCCACAGGTTTTGATGATACTTCGACTACTATATACCAGGTCACGAGAATTATAAGCAAAGCAACACCATGTCACAAAAAGTGAAAACACTACCGCAACGACTAGAAAACGGCGGCCAGTATATGGCTCTTCGCTTCGTTGCGGGAAGATTGTCTGCTCTTTTCAACTTCACACAGAACCACTAACAACTTCACGTTGTTCATTTTCATGTTCCAACCGGAAGATACCACCTCCTGGATTTTCAACCGCGGCCGAAGTCAGGAGGTGTTTCAATGCCTTGGTACAACGCCTATATCCGAGCGTAGAACACCTACCTGGGCGCAGTCGAAAAAGTCGCAATGCAATTCCTTGAACCTCGAATTGGTACGTGAGAATATAAGATACTATATATAACATGCCTTTCACTGTTTCGAGGAACTGGAGTTTTGGAATTTGTCCTCGACCCGGCAGCTCACCAATGAGGAATATGTATGGGTGTGTGCTATGCATGTAAGAGAGGTACTTGAAGAACAACTTTTGTATCATCGCTAACCCTCAATTCCAGAAGATCCTAGTAGCGACAAACCTATCCAGTCAGAAATGTTGATGTTTGCGCTGCATTGATAGAGTCCACCCAATTAACATGCCCGAAACTGACCATTACGTCTAACACACTTTTCTTCCTTCTTTACGCTCACCTTACACAATCATGCCGTCACTCACTTCACTTCCAATGGAAGTCCTGGGAGGAATCGGGGGTCACCCCGACACTCAAAAAATTCAGAAGAGCTCTCTCGCCTCTAAGGCCATAGAATCAGGCGTACGAAACCACCTGTTTCGGAACAAGGCGAGGCTAAGATCAGGGACATGGAACCTTTGACGAAAACAAGCCTCAAAGCCGTCATTGTTTTCCTCAGCTCTAGGCAACTTTGACTGACCCCAAAGCCACGGCAACATTTACTATCGTCACCATCAGCGTATTTGTCTAGATCAGCGTCTGGAAGTCTTGAACGAAGCAGTGAAAGAGGCTTTCATCTGGGCGTGATATACGAGCACAGCATTGACTTACCAATGACCCAACTCCCAATTAGTCACGATACGATGGGGTTTGATTGGGAAAAGTCACTTGTTATATATAAAGCCAAGAGCACCCAAGTATTGTAGAATATGAGGCGAGCCCACAGGCGGCAGCTCATTCTTCAACAACGGACCAGACCTCCATGGCGACAGCTATAAGCGGCCAATATCATAAACTTTATCATGACGGTAGATTCTGCGCGCGGTAGTATTTCCTGCGGTCATCTACCGGTCCCGGCAGAGATACAGGCCAAATTTCAGAAGATTGAAGCCTAGACAGGTTTTACCTACCTTGCCGTAAAGCTGAACGACTCTTCCAATCCAAACCTGGTATGCGTAAGCATATGTAAATGTCCTAAGGATCTTTTTGGCCGCCCAACTCTCCATATATGAGCTAACAGGAAGTTCAGCAACTCAACAGAAGGAGCGATGGTGCCGCGCCTGCAGGAACGACCCAGAACTCACTAAGTCCTGGTCTCAAGGCTATTCAAGCATCTTCCTAGGCTTTCCACCCATCAGCACGTCCAGACCTCAGAGAATTCTCAGTTATCAACTGAACACATGTATTAAAACTATAGTAACTATACACCTGCTCTCGCAACGAGACCAGATCTCAACTCCAGGTGGAAGAAGCTACCGGAAGCTCAAGTCAGATTGGGCGAATCCTCTTCAACAAAGGGATCACATGGTGGGAGATATTGATACACAACATCAAAGGCCACGACTTGCCAAACAGTATTCTGACGTAAGGGACAAATATATATAACCACATCGATGACTACCCTCCCCAACAGAAGTCAGCCACAAAGAGCGGGTGATTGATGCTAGCCAGTGGGAGAAGGGCTTCTGCTTCTTCCATCCAGCCTACTAGGAGCCAGAGAGTAACTGATTGAGTTACACGCCGGCCGCCAATCACAAGAGTATCGAGGAATACATTGGACCAAATACGACATATTGATTTGGATGACTACTGGATTTATAGAGTTGGTGGAAAGCGATGCGCGATAGGAAGCGAGGGCCTTCCTCTAAGATTCACGCATGGCTACCCCAAACTGCCTACTAACGTTAAGGAGATGAAGGAGCTAGTCGACGAGAACCAAGGCGCCGCATTTGCGCCTTGCTATGCGTGAGTATATCCGTTTCATATCGCACCGCGTATACTAATGCCCATCTACCAGTCGGTCAGACCTTGTGAAGATAGACCCGTCGCATTGCGATCACAGCGACGACTTGGGAAGAATAGTCAGTTATGATATAGAGTCTGGTGTCAGCGGTTGTGCCTATACACCAAAAGACCGGGTCAAGATCCTTCGCGAAGTGCTCATACACTCGCAGCAAATGGTATTTCCTTATATTGTTCTCGCCGATTACGTCGAGTACATCCGCGAGACTATGGATTGAGGCGGCCTATAAGGTTAAGCTTTAGGCTGCAAACACAGATAATGAATGACAACACGATATTTTTTTTCCCTTACATCCGCGAGAGAATCGCCGACCTCCGCGCCCACAGAGGCAAAGTCGCCAACATCCGCGGCAACGACGCCCAGCGCAAGATCGCTTTGGCCATTAGGGGCGGAAAGGGAGTCGTGGTCGTCAAACCCAGAGAGGATGGGGGCAAAATCACCGTGTCAGAGGAGACTTATATGAGAAATACTCTACAATAAGCTTTGGATTGCTATAAGTAGCTCAAGTAAAGAATAATAATTAGAACCTTGTTGCGTCTAACATGCTTGCCATGACCAGTGTGAAAACGATAGATCTCTATGTTAATAACGAGAAGCTTCCTCTTAGTATCCCAGACATAGCTAAATCTACCTGGATATTTTTATCACTTAGGGCCAAGGTCCTCAGCTTTCTTTCCTCTCCTAGTCTGCATTGTATACTTCCACTGTCCAGCTCATCTCATTGATACATCGTCACAAAGGCAATCTCTCCCTATTAGCTCAGAGTCTTTACGCTGGTCTGAGACGAGTCTTGTGTGGATAACTGCTTGCAACAACTGCTGCTGCTGCACCGGCAAAATACTCCTCTCCCTGCCTCCTAACTGCTTTGCTGCTTCCATTGTACCTAAGCGGCCTCTTGATACACGCTCTTAAAAAATGGGAGTCTTTCTTCGTGTTGTTCGCGTGTCCGTCTAATATGCTTGCGTTTCGTAGATTGTGCCGTATGGCATCTTTAACGAGCTTGTGTATCTCATAAGTGCGTTCATTATCGCCAAGGTGGTGCTCTATGAGAAAAGAGAAGTTCTTGAGTCGGCATATCGCTTCTCTCTTCTTACACTCAAATATGACTTCCGTCGATTTTGTTTCTCCATGCGCGGCGGCTGCATCCAGTACCTGCTCAGTGATGGCCTGGTCATCTACGTAGGCTAGTATGTGCAGAATCTTGTATGCCAGCTCGTTCTCTTGGTTAAGATGATGAATCGAAGGATTCCAAGTCTCAAGAATGCTGTTGGAACTGTTGTGTAACCTGTATTTGTCGAACCCGGGTTCTTTGAGCATGCGCCAACGCGTTGTTTCTTCTTTGAATTCAGCAAGATATTGGCTAACAGTCGTGTCTGTTCTTCGCATGTATGCCCCAGCTTGGGAAATAGCGAGCGGCAGGAATTGCAGCTCTTCAAGTAGCAAAACAGCATCATCTAGATCGTCGTCGCTTATTGACTGGGGCATTGTCAACTCGAGTAACGTCTTGATTTCATCTGAAGTCATCCTCGGCACAGCGATACCTCTCCGTGCGCCCACGAGACTCCCAACAATTGCCTCATCGCGGCTGATCCATAAGATAGTGCCATTTGGGCCTTTGGGGATGTAATGCATGATCCTTCTGGTGTTTCTTACTGTTGAACCGACGCCAAAGAGAGACAAGTCGTCCGCGTTATCGATGATAAGTAGCCATCTAGGCAATGACTCAATCTTATGCCGTACGTTTTGTAAAAGCTCATGCTCAGAACCTTGAGTGTTGGTGCCCAGCACACTCGCGATTGAGCCATAATCTTGTGCAAAGGTCGCCTCGCTATCCGCATGGACCCAAAATACGGAGCATTGTCTTTTACTGTATCGATTGTATGCGAAATCTAGAGCGATCTGGGTCTTGCTGTCATTTCCATGTGAGCGACGTGCTTGCGATGGTGCTCAGTGGGCTTACCCAGATCCTCCGAGTCCCCAGAGAGCGGCGCTTCGAAAGTCGTCGGAATTCTTTGGCAGAAGTTCCTCAAGTTTTGATGACATATCAGTTCGCGGAACAAAATCTTCGTTTTTCTCGTAAGGAAACAGAAAGAACGGTCTCGACTCAAAGCGTTGATTGAAGTTGAAGGTTTGGTGAGCGTTGCCTGTAGCACTGATCCCTGTCACGACGTTGCTGCCATAGACAGGGTCGTTGAATCTTGGGCCAGCCATTGTAGCTAATATGAGATACTGTTTGAACTGAAAAAGATGTTATATCTACATTGCTTCGCGATATGAACCAATTCGCGTGTCGCACCTCCTGTTCTTCCCAGACAGATCAGGTCAGGTTGTGGCCAATCGACGTGATCGGCTTGCCGCCCGAGGCCCTGGTCAGGATCCGTAAATTGAGCCTGATGAAACACCATGATGCTTCATTTTCTTTACCATTTTCCGGGCGCTTGCGGCTTCTTTTACCCCTCGAAATAGAATCAAACCTTGTTCTTCCTCCAAATCTATAGTTGTGAGAACCAATGTTCGGTCCACCGAAAAGCCGCGATGGCTTCCACATTGGCATAGTCTGTGCCCGGCCATCCCATTATAACACCGTGAGCCATATCGTTGATGAATTCTGGGATGGAAGCAGTTTTGGCAGATCGAGGAGGGACCCAAACATTTACTCGATCGGCCGTATTGGAGACCACTCTGTGGTTATTGTTCTTCTCTCACTAGACGGAAAAGCCAATTCGGCGGCCGCGGTTACAAGTCTTCGTGCCAGTTACCCGAGGCTCGAGCTCGTGTTGGTTACTGGTATATGTGGCGGTGTTCCTGGTCCTCATGCTGATGAAGAGCTACTTCTGGGTGACGTAGTAATCAGCAAGGCTCTCGTCCAACATGACTTTGGAAGACAATACCCAGAGAAGTTTGAGGTTAAGAACAAGCTTGATGATTGCTTGGGAAGGCCTGCAAAGAACATACGAAATTTTGTCGCTCAGCTTCAAACAAACAGAATCCGTACCGAAGTGGAAGACAGGGCATTAGTTCACTTGAAGGAGCTTCAAAAACGCGCCAAAGAAACACTCCGAGGTGCAGATTACCGGTACCCCGGGGCAGACAGCGACCGTCTATTCCCTCCAACATATGTCCACAGACACCATTCAGGCTGCGAAGAGTGTGTTGAGGGCACTGCCGAAGTTTGCGATAGGAGTCGCGAGCTTCCATGCTGTGAAATGGGATGCGATGATAGAGAATTGGTTCAGAGACATCGGCTTGATGCTCGTCGCAATCTAGAAAGAGCTGGGGATATCGATGAAGCTCAAGCCCCATACATATTCGTCGGGCATCTGGGCTCTGGAGATATCGTCTTCAATTCAGGCGAAGAACGCGACAGACTTGCACAAGCACATGATCTCATCGCGTTCGAGACTGAAGGCGCTGGCCTTTGGGATGAATTTCCCTGTATCGTTGTCAAAGGCGTCTGCAACTACGCGGACAGCCATAAGAACAAGGAATGGCAGAACTTTGCGGCAGCGACGGCTGCCGCAGTGTCAAAAGCACTCATCGAAGAGTATCCCAAGACAGATGGACAGGGTGATGAAAGTCGGGTGGGTAGTGATGCACCAGTGTTTCATGCTGATGTGTCAAAGTGCAATATTGTTACCGGTTTTACATCGAGTGGTGGAACACAAGTGATCAACTTTGGATGAAAGGAACAAAGAAAGAGGTGGATGGGATGAATGGTTGGTGCAACCACATGATGTCACTGTAAGAAAGAGGAACTTGAGGTGTAAGAATGAGTAATATGGTACTCAAAACGCTTCATATGATTCGTAACTATTTAAAATAAGTGCCATTTATGACACAGCTAAACCATTTCATATTTCATATCCAATTCATTTAAGCTTCCTGCTTTCGCTGGTGCTCGAGCTCAATGCCAGTGGCATGGCTCTCCTCAGCATATCGCTGCTTCTCATCACGAGCCTGGTCAAGCTCCTCGGCGTTCTTGTTGCCGTGAAGACCAATCTTGTACCAGGGAAGCTCGAAGAGCTCATCCATGCTCTCGAGGCTTCGTCCACTGGTCTCCGGAACGGAGAACCAGACCCAGACACCACCGACGAAGGTAACAGCGGCAAAGCACCAGAAGGTTCCCTTGGGAGAAATGCCGCCCTGCGAGACAGACAGAAGCATGTTAGGCACAGCGCGGGAGTTTCCATACTGGTTGGCGAAGTGAAGAGTCATAGCCCAAGATGTAGCGAGGGCACGAATGCGCAGAGGGAACAGCTCGGCAGTCAGGAGGTACTGCATGGAGTTCCAGCCGAGAGCCCAACCGAAACCAGAGACGTAGATCATAGCGATGGCGCCACGAGAAGCACCCTTGTCACTCTCGGGGAGAACAAAGTCCTCGACGACACCGAGCTGGGGGATCTTGGTGAGGAAAGCAGCGACGTAGATCATGGCAATGGTCTGGAGAGTGATACCGATGAGAAGAGCGCGCTTTCGGCCGATGACATCGACGAGGAAGAGAGCGCAGATAACAGCGGCGATGAGCTTGACGATACCGAAGACAGCGGTGACGAGAAGACCCTCCTGCTTTCCGACGATGCCCATGATCTTGAACAGGTCGGGGGCATAAAGGGTGATGGAACCAGCGCCGGACCACTGAGAGAGGAACTGAACCATGGAGGACATGTAAAGACGGTACAAGTTGCTGGGGACAAGGATAAGCTCCTTCACCTTGCCAAGGAAACCAACACCCTTGGTAGCCTCGAGCTCATGGTCAAGAGCAGCCTGGATCTCAGTGATCTGGTGAACAATGTACTCTCCATCAGCGGGCTGCTGTCGGAGACGACCCAGTACACGGGCAGCTTCGTCGGGGCGGCCTTCCTTGACGAGATATCGGGGGGACTCGGATTGGAAGAAGCTCAGGATGAAGATGATGCCGGACATCATGATGTGAAGACTGGTGGGGACGAGCCATTGGTTGTGAGAGTCGTCGGGGAGGTTGAGATGGCAGCCGTAGTTTGTGAAGTAAGCGAGGACAATACCGATATACACAGCGCCCTGATCTGTTAGATGATGTAGATATGAGAGCGGGTGGTGAGTAACTTACAGTGAACATGCAGGAGCAGAGACCTCGAACAGCAGCCGGGGCAATCTCAGCAATGTAGACGGGTCCAACGACAGGAGTCTGACCGACACCAAGACCACAGATGAAGCGACCAGCATAGATGGCACCAAGGTTTCCGTTGACACCACCAATCATGAAGATGACAATACCAACAGCCCAAAGGGTGCACAGAACACGAGTAGCCCAGATACGACCAATACGATCACAGATCATGAAAGCACTACATCAGTCAGCACCCAACTTCTCCATCGTTAACAAAGGATGACTTACATCAGAGCACCACCGACAGAACCGATTTGAACCATAGCAGAGACGTTGGCCTTGATATTAGCCTGCTGAACAGAAGAATAAGAATCATAGTGGATAGTCTCCTGGAAGTCCTTGCTGTTGAACGAGCCAGAAATGAGACCCTCGTCAATACCTCGCGCCGCACCAAGCAGAGCAAACGACACAACAGCGAACCAAAGACGCCAGTTGAAAGCGCCCTCTGGCTCACCCAGGTCCTTCAGCTTGAAGATGTTGACGGGTTTCTTGACGCCTCCAGCCATGATGAAATGCCCTTGGTAAGAAGATATAAGGGTATAGGGATGAAAGATGGACAGAAAGTGCCTGGGGAAAGGAAGGGAGAGAGACAAGAGGAATCTGGGGATCCTTTTATACAAAATTGTATTGCCAGTTTCCCCACGAGATGATCTGGTTCATCCCCCGCTCTTCTCTCCGGACTTCGTTACACCGAACCCAAGCACTAATTCCCCATTCCTCAAATAAAGAACATGATGATCACTAACCGTCCTCGAAAATGTCATCCAATAGCGGAGTCTCCATCGTTTGGGGCACTAGAACGTTACAGCGGCCGTGGAGAAACCTCTCACAGGGAAAAAAAAGAAGAAGAAATGTGGGTGACGCTAGCAACCATCTTCTGTTGGCCGAGTTTCCCCCCCTCACGTTCAGAAAAGGGAAAGTCTGACATCAATTTATCACGGCAATGGCTTTTCAGCTATGGAGGTGATGTATTGTAGGGCGTGGGATGCCCAGCCGCTACCGGCAAGTTTACCACGTTTTTTGGCTTCGCCAAGGGCCAAGGCGTTGCCAATGCAAATCGTCCCGGCTGGGCAAAGGACTTCAATTGGAGGCGGGAATAATAACAAACTCTTATGTCCCCAATACCAAGAGAATTCTTTCAACTACAGTGACAGTTCGTCAAAATAACTGCCGTTGCATTGGAAACTCTTAGCGACATTGCTTAAAGAATGGGCCAGGTCCAGAATCTCTCCGCAATCATGCCACGCCCGCCCACAGACAAAAAGCAGAGACGATCCCTCCGCATTCCCCCGCAGGTTTTTTTGCATCTCCATCTCACTGTGAGATCTTCAGAATAAGCATACAAACAAAGTGTAAACTTTAGCTTAAAGCAAATAAAGCTAGAGGCCGGCCGGGGCCCCCTCCCCTGGTTCTCAAGGATCATCTCAGTTCGTTTGGGTTGTCTTTAGTAAAAGATTCGGACCGGTTCTTTTTCTACGACCGATGGACTCCACTGGCAAGGAGCATGTTGCTCTATTCAGACTCGCTCATGTGGGTTGGGCGGTTGTTGGTCGAGTAATTTATCGAGTAAGGATGACATTCACTGCATTCTAGATGGTCGGAGTGATACCCACTACCTCCAGGCTGCCAGATAAACTCCCTGTATACCCCAGGAGCCCCGTCTTATACGGTGAGCGAGACCCCATAACTTTGTCCTCGCTTGCAGACTGCTGTCAACTCGTCTCGTCTCTCGCTTCGCCTTCCCCAATATGGCGATGCGGAGGCGATTTGAACCTCAACTGCCCCATGAGGATTTGGAGCTGCTGATGATAAAGAATTTGCGTGATGCGGAGATGACATGATGCCAAGATGAATAAATTGGGGAATAAATCCTTTTCTCTCTTCATGGGATGTGTTCTCACGTCCAGTATCGACCCCAGATCTTGTACTCATCCTGTGAACCACGGAACTGGAACTGCACCTCTGTAATGTCCTGGAAACCCTCCTTCATCTGTGGCGGTTTAAACCTGCTCGCGAAACCTGTAAAGGCCATCTTGGGTAAGATCTGTCTTGACTCGGGGTTCAATGTTGCGTTTAGCGCCCGCACAGCATTGTTGTGTTCGCAGACTTGGAGAGGAGTTTTGAACCACACACAACGGATAGAGATGCCGAATTTCTTGGCAAGCTCTACCCAAACAGTCCTGGTCTCGGGATCGGCATTGGTATTATCTGCAAAGGGAACCACGTTAGCGCGTGAGGGGTGGTTGTGGTGTGGGTGGGAATGGGGTAGTCCTGGGGTAAAGTAGTGGAAATTTGGAGAAAAACGCACCTATGGCAATAGATTTACCCGCTTGGAGATGCTCCCTCGCCGCCTGCACGCACTTGTCGCGTGTCTTGAGCTGGTCCTGGTTGATGCGCTCGTACCCCAGAGGCTTGAGGGATTTCCAGTAAAACGTCGACTTGCCAGCCCCGGGTGGCCCACAGAATAAGATGATGTCCTTGTCGTTAGTCCTGTCAAAGGTCACAACGGAGTTCCCCGATTCAGCATCGTCGACGAAGGGATGCTCGGACAAGTCGAATTCACGAGCGAAACTCCGAGGCTTCTGGCCGAGAAAGAACTCCTCCGGCGTCTGATACTGTATTCCGACGTTGTGCGCAAAGTTTCTGTCCGAGCAGCTAAAGTCTTTGGCTGCGGCCGCTATGCCGTCTGGGCCTTTCCCCAACGTCGCGGTGCGACCCCCTGCATCGCCGACGAATAGGCTGTTCCCCAGATCGATCTCGGATTCCGAGATGTCGTAGTCGTCGCAGAGTTCCTTCCACATGCCTGTTCTCGGTTTTCGATATATATCATGCTCGGTCGCCGCGTAGACGCACGTCGGAAGGTTCAAACTATTGAGGACGGCGCTGCATTTCTGTTTAAATTCGGAAACTCGTTTCTGCGCAGTGGCTTTTGGTGCTTTGGACTTGGGGTCGAAGTGTAGCGTTAACCCTGCCTGGTTCGACAAGATGACGACCCGATATCCATCTTGATACAGCTCTCGAAGTTTGGCGGGGACCGAGTTGTCCCACCATTTCCAATCCGTTCCGCTGCTTGCATGTTTCTTGCCTGAGGCTGTCGAGATGAGTGTCGAGTCTAGATCAAAAGCCGCAATCTTCCTCCTCTTTATTGTTCTATCTTCCTTGACTCCATCGAATCGACCGACCAGGAGCGTCGCAGGGGTATCATCATTGGGGCTTCGCTCCGACCAAACAGTAGGATCCTTCGGTTTCTGCGATGCTGGAGTAAAGAAGTTTGCTACAGCGGTCTCTAGGTAGGTCATGTTAGCTAGTCGTCCAACGATAACATGCTACGACATGGAAATAACGCTGCTTCTGGGATTGCGCACTCACTGGTTGTGCCGCTCTGAAGTTTGCGCTTGAGGGGCGGCGGAGAAACAGGAGCATCAGAGGCTTTACGCTTGGGTATGTCGCTTGAAGGCATCTTTGCGCTGGCCAAAGCGGTTGCATCTGGTCGTGTCGTGATATGGTCGTTGTTGTTGTTGAGGGACGTTGAAATGCCGAGGCGTTAGTCGGGTTCAGCAGCCAACCACGAAAGCCATGCCAAGCCAGCTAGATGCAAGCACTTAACCTACAGTCTTGTAGTTGACACGAAGAATCACAGCAAATGCTTGCAATTTTGGGCAACTAAAGTCAGAAATGTCTACAACGAATTTATTTCACTATGGCTTTCACATCTTTGAAGAGTAAGTAGTTCTTAGCCGATTGGTGATGCATTAAATCTTGTTGATAATAAAGGTTGGACCCTGAATTCAGACGCGTAACTAGCTTCGATTTGGTCCTCACGCGTAAAAAGTCGCGAAGTCACGTGCTCATGAGCAAAGTTGAGCTTGAGCTTCAAGCTCTGGTGGGGTATTTTGAAGGTAATGTTCATCAACAGCTCAAGTTACATTCCGTCTGAACACATCACACGGCATCATCTCGATAGCATACTAGGCTCTGTATAATATTCCGAACAGACCATAAAGCGTCCGTTTGAGCCTCAGGAATCTACTGGCGTCAGTTGACAGATAGTCAAAGACATACCCCCTCATACACTTCATGGACCAACTTGTCTCAAGCATCAACCTCTAACCACGATCATCGTCGCAATACCGCTTAAACGAGAAAGACAACACAAAAGTCATACCCAATAAACTTAGCGACAAAGGGTTCTCATCGCTCCCGCCACAATGCACGAGATCTTCCTCACAGCCCTCATCGAGGACAAAGACTTCACCTCAGCATGCGCAGTCCTCGGCGGTCTCACTAACATGGACCCATGGGAATCAATCCAGCGCGTTCTCTACTTCCAAGGCCCTCAGCGCCCCATGGGAATCTCCAACCAAAGCTCTATCGAAAAGCCCATACGGAATAATACCGGATTCCTTTGGAAAGAGCTTCATCAGAACTTGACCCGACAATCTTTCATATTGCAAACGCGATATGATGTGCTTAAAGATCGCGACATGGGAGTCAATGCGTCGCCGATGGATCTTGATGCGACGCAGGGTATCTTGAGATGGACGGATTTTCCTGATCCGCCGCGTGGACAGCCTTTGCTTACACAGCGGAAGAAGGTTGAGCTTTGGGATCAGAAGAAGTTGCCTTCAATCATGCGCGACAACAACCACATGTAAGACAACCCACCCGCTTGGCTCAATTATGACTGACAAAGCCCAGATTCAAGACGGAAACAATCGAGGAAGTCTACCGCTTCTACAGAGATGACATCGAGTTCTGTCTAACACGCCACTACTTCCTCCAACCTCTAGAACACTACACGCCCATGGAATCAAAACAGCAAGCAACCATCCCAATGGGAAGTCTACCGCCCTGGGAATCCCTCACACCCGTCGATCAGCAGAAGCGATGGTTCCTCCAGGTCAAGGCGCATGTCGTCCAGGATAACAAACCGGATGAGATTCGCAAGGCCCAGGAACAACTGCTAGCTGTGCGTAGAGAGCTCGACGGGGTTTTCGAGTTCCGGGGGATTGATCGCAAGGTTCACGATACCAGGGTTATGCAGCCGATGCAGGGGGTTCAGCAGTTGCCGCAGAAGGTTACGGTTGGGAAGTAGAATGTCCACAAGAAGAGGCCGCGCGGGTGGCATTGATGACTGCCCACTTTCCGCTCGTTGACGGGGCACTGAGTGCATTCGGGGCAGAAACATGGGGTACGTATCATGCAATGATGTTACACTCGATTAATAGACGATACCCGGTATGATAGACGTTCGGTCGCCTAACTATCACTACCTTCTCTTCTGGCCATATCAAACCGCTCCGCCGGCTATTTTTCATGCTCCAAATCCCTAAACTCATTATGTTGTGATCATCTCCCACGCTTTCGCTCAGCTCCCTTTGGTGACCCCACGGTACGCTTCATTTGTTCTTCCACGCCTGATCCGCATCTACACAAGTTAGCACAATCCCTCACAAACTCCATTCATACTCACCCTCATGGACAACCGGACTAGGAATATCCTTCCTCGCCTCCTTCTTAACCCTCCAATCCGTCCCAAACTTCCTATCCCTCTCCCCAACATGCTTCTCAAAGTCAAACTGTCCCTCTGCCGTAAAACTCGTCATGAGCTTCGGCTCCCCCAGCGGCAACGTATCGCCCCGATCCGTCTGCCACAAATGATACACCTTTCCATACAGCTGCACAACTTGATCCATCTCGTAGTTCTCAGCGACTTGCCATGCGCTCTCGGGCACCGCGCGGTTCGGCATAATTAGCATTCCGGATTTCACTTCGTAGACGTGCGAGTGCCAGAGCTTGCGCTCTTCTTTGTCGAGGGTTTCGTAGAGTTTGGGGGTTATCATGTACTCTATGCCGATGAGGCGCGCGTTGGGCTCGTCGGAGTCGTAGAGGAGACATTGGCGGACGTCCTCGTCTGCTGGGGTCAGTAATTGAGTCGAGAGGAGGGTAAGGGACGTACTTAGATGGGCGCAGTAGTGGTTTGTTTCGACAAAGCGAGAGGGATCATCGGCGTATGCATGGAAAGCATTGAGATGAGCGCAGATATGCTTCACCGGTCGAAACTCCTACCATCAAATGAGCTGAAGCTCTCGAACTGCTTTAGGGGTAACTTACCTGCGTCACAGCAGCACCAGCAGTGAGGACCTGATTCTTCGCCGAAAGAGGGTTTCCCATACCCTCATTCGTAACAGGAATTTTGTTTTCTTCAGCCATCTCGAATGTCGTCAAGTTAAGATTTTGCGATCGTCAGATCTGAGTGTGACGGTTAACGGCTGGAACCTCTAAATATAGTCTGATCGAGATTACGTCATAGACTGATGCAAGTTTGTTTGACACAAGAGATGTTTCATTTGGGAGCTCTTCTGGTACGTAATTATGAGATTCTTGGAGGTTCATTGATTTGTTGGCGTCAGTATGACGAGGTGATAATCTTCCGATCTTGTCTCGGCGCCGGATGATCCACTTTCTCGGTCGGACGTTGCGGGACTGGTCCGGCGACCGGAGGTTACCCTGAAGCCGTGCCGATGATCGCGATGGAGTAGAGGCATGCAAGACCGGCTTGGTAAGTCAGTGTTTATGGTTACAACTCAGGTCAGAAGAACTTTCTTTTTCTGTTCAAATGAAATTCACAACGTGAGAAACCGACCTTTAGCGTCACCTCAACATGTCACTCGAATCACCCAAAAGGGAACCAGGCCATTACTTAGACGTCAAATCATTGATCTAGTCTAAAACAACCGACTATGGGAGGCATCTACTCTACTATGACAAGAAATCTGCCCGTAGCAAGAAATTCTCAACAGCCACAATCCTCTACCAATAGTCATCCAACAGCGAGTCGTATCTGGTCAAATGTATTCCAGGATACTCTTGTCCAACACAAATCCCCAAACTCCAAATTGCAAAACTGCAAAACTCAAGATCTAGCTTCTCACAAGTCTACTTCTTGCGGGCGAATCGGCGCTTGCGATCCTCGAGCTCCTGCTCCTCCTTCTCAAGACGAGTCATCTCATCAGTCCAGGGCTTAGCCTGCATGTAGTAGAACTCGTTAAGCGCATCCTCGCGATCACGCTCATCCTCGATGGCCAGGATCTTCTTGTAGGTATCCTGGACGGCCTGGGCCATAGTAGCTTCAGCACCAGCATCTGGGGCAATAAAACCCTCAAATCCAGTTTCCTCGTAGGGAATCATGCCAAGATCGGCAGGGTTATGAGTGAGCTCACTGGCTTCATAGGGAGCCATTCCAGCGTCGGTAGGGATGAGTGAGGACTCAATCGCTCCAGGGTTGGCCAGTCCAGCAGCGGTGGGACTAGGCGTGAAAACAATCGCATTGGGATTGAAAGTGATGGTAGAACGGCGGCGAGGAGCCGAGGCGGGAACCTCCTCAGGACCGCTGAGCATCTCGCCCAGGGAGCCGATGCGCTGGCGCTGGGGCTCATCGGCAGCAATAGCCTGTTGGCCATGGGGGATGGGAGACTGAGCAAAGTCGGAGTTGTTGGGCTCAGGCTGGGGAGGGACCATCTGCTGGATAGGGGCAGAGCCAAGAGCCTCGCCATGAGGGTCAAAGATACGCTCAGCATAATAGTAGATCATAGGCTGAGATGGGGGTGGACCAATAGGCTCAGGGAAACCAGGCACAATTGGCTTGGGGTGATAAGGTTGAACGGGCTGAATAAAGCCAGGGGTTGGCACATTGATCGCATGATGAGGTGTCATACGGAGACGAGTCGCTGGATCAATGGGGTTGAGATACTCAGGGCCGACAGACTGAGGGAAAGCAGAGCTGATGCCCAAGTACAGGGTGTTGTGCTCCTCGAAGGGCGAAGATGTAAGTCCAACTGGGGCCACAGGGAGGCTGTTGTCCCGAAGGTAAAGTTGAGGTCGCTTAGGACCAATGGGAGACAGAACATTCAGCGAATGCTCATCATCTGGAAAGTGCTCACCGGGAAACTCATCAGCGTCCCCGGACTCGAGGATACCGCTGGGGCAGTGATAGACACTAGTCTCAGTGTCATCATCTCCCTTAGGTTCCTCCTTAGGTTCAGTAGGGACAACATTAGCGTCAGTAGGACACATGAATCCACCAAGAAGGCGGACATGTCCAGGAGGGACAACAACGGAGGGCTGGAGACCCAAGGAGTGGTTGCCATAGTTTGGGCCCATGTTAATATCTCCTGACTGAGAAGATGGAAGCAAAGGGGCAGTAACTGTCTGGTGCTCGAGAGAGGTAGTCTTGGGAAGACTAGTCTCGGAGAAAATGTCGTTGGTGGGAACAAGGTCGTCACCCTTGTTGATAGACACACGGTCAGACATGGTGAAAGTAGACGAGAGTCTCGAGGAGTTATGGGTTGTTTCGTGTGAGTATGATAGGGTCGTTGAGGAGGGTTGGTGTAGTATGATAGGGTTGTTGACGAGGTTAGGGTAGTGTTTGTTGATAGTTGTCAGATAGAAGAAGGATGAAAAGAAGATGAGATGAGAAAACAGTTGCTCGGAAGCTGGTGAGGAGGAAGAAGAGAAAGATTCGGATCAGGGATCGAAAGCTGGATTATAAAGGATGGATTTGTTTCTCACCGGCAGTCCTCGAGATGCTCGAGTACCACTGTCAGGGCGACTCGGCGGCTGAAAAGGGGGAAATGCATCACATTGGAACTGCTGCCACTGCTATCCTTTCTGTTCAGGGGGAAGCCTAAATTTGTATCACACATATGACAGTGGCAGCTATATTGCTTTCCATCCACTATACACTCAAGCAGGAAGAACATCCCGATTGTTGATATTCATCGAACACGATCGCGTTGATGCTTGCAGTGCCAGGCCATCAAGGTTAGCCAAATGGATGGAACAGATCGTAGGTGAACATAATTATGAAGCCCATTTCTATGATAAATGTTGATATAATGTTGTTCATTTGAGATAGATAAAAGATTGATGACCTGGAAGTCAACATCGTCAAGTTGATCCAGGTCCCGGGACGATCGACCACGTCTCCCCAGTAAACACCAACGACCCATCTTGTCTCAATTTCTCCGGATCAAGATAAATCTTCATCTCCACATTAGTCTTATCAACATTCGATACTCTCGCAATCAAATAAATCGTAGGCGACGTCGCCGGCGAAAGCGTCGTGTTAGAATTCTCCTGCATCTGCAGAGCCCATTAATTAAATCCCCGAAAATCGAGCTGTGAACACTTACTCGTTGATACTGCCGCTTACTCATATAAAACGGTGTTCGGCTATGTCCCGTTGTAGACTTGACCTCAATCAAGAACAATGGCTTTTTATTCTGCCACGCTGTTTTATCGAGGTACCCTTTGTCAGCCAGGTGATTCGTCAATACCCGCTTTCGGTCATAGTATACAATGTCGGCGGTTTCTTGGGCGGTCCAGGGGAGCATGTCTGAGTAGTCGGGATGAATGGTGATGAACTTTCGCATTTGGCTTTGCCAGTTGTCGCGGCTGAAGCGAGGTAGTGGGGGATCCAGGTTGCGAAGAAGTTCAAAGACCTGTGATCTTGTGAGTATTGTTCTGATAAATAGGAGGTATTCGAAACTTACGAATAGTTCACCGAGAGCTCCAATTCGCATGTCTCGCTCAGGAAGACCATGTGATCGGAATTGTCGCGATAAGTCGATCTCTTCTTCATCTACTTCTGGCAACGCACCAAACAGTCCCGACATATCGTAAGCACCTTTACTGGGCAGTACCGCAGTGTTTGCCGCAGAAATGACATTGCTGACTAGCCTCAGATACTCTTCTTCATCTTCGATGGTAGGATGTTGTGATGCTTCGCCAAAACTCTGAAACAGGAACGCTGAACTGGGCTGTGCCGTAGGGGAAGAGCCAAAGATAAATGCTGGCTGACTCGCAGATCTTGGTGTCGACTGTAAAGATCTGCCCGTGTTTCGATGAACATTCGATGATGTTCGCCTATTTTGGCGGAAGTATTCAGCTGTGGACGAAGTTGGGGTGAACAGTCGTCTTCCAGTGACTGAAGAGTTTGAAGTCGCTGGACTTCGCTGCCGAACAGGGAGATCAGATAGTCTCGGGGGAGATCTCAGATTGTCGAACGTTTGAAGCATAGAGTCTTCGTCACTTGAAATATCGTCTTCATGAATCTCTGGCTGTGCCAGATATCGAGCAATAGGGTCTTCTTCCGTTTCGTGAGAGACATTTTCATCGTTTTCCTCCAGCGCTTCATGATACACAGTGGCATCATGCACGTCATCCTTTTCGACATCGACATGCTCTCCTCCAGCCTCCTCCTCGGTCGCTTGGCGACACCAGCCTTCAGGAATGTCCACCTCGACAACACCCTCCGCCTCCAGAATCTGCGCCATGTTGATGAGGGGTGCATTCAAGACCGCACTCACGATCTGGATGGCTTTTGAGCCAGCATGCTTGACTTGCAAAGTAACAGGGTCTGTCATCATCCATTCCAGGAACCGTCTTGGGAGAGTCGAAAAGTAGCAGAATCCTTGTGTCTTGGGATCACGAGGTACGTAAACCTTGAGGCCGCTGTCGTCTTCTCGTATGTGAAGCTCACTCCTGTCTTGTACATGCACCAAACCATGGCCATCCTGTGACAAATGAAGTTCGGAGGAGATGCCATCCGTTTCGTAGACCTCTGTACACATGAGGGTCCAGTAAAGATCCGAGCTGTCTTCTGAGGTCCGAGGACTGTTGAAATGCACAGCGATTCTGTAGAAGCACTTAGTAGCTATCCGTGGCGCCTTCAGTATACAACTCACCGGAACAGTCCTGCTGCCTTTTGTCTGATCTCCCTGTCTGGGTACTGCAGCTCGACCATTCGTCCACCCGCCACAGTAGAGATCTCCCGCACAGAAGTAGACAAATAACGCGACTCTAGGTCAAGCCACGACAGAAATGGCCGTAAACGACGAACTTCGCCCAAAGTAAAGTCAAGCATCTTAGCCTGAGGAGAGAAGATATCCCCCAGAGTCTTTCGGTCGGCAATAGCGAATTGGGTCCTGCCAGAATGCAACTTCACTGACTTGTTTGGGTACCTCACAGGAAAAACCGTTCCTCGAAAGATGGGTTCTTCATCTGGCGGATTAGCTGTCGTGTCAAGTAGAGAGTTGAGCGCCCAAATGGTTTCCTTGACAGCAGCGACTGATGGTGGCGGCACTCTACTACCCATCTCCTTGAGTTCGTCGTAGGCCATGTCCAGCGTGAGTTCTTGTACACCGAGGAAACTGACGAAGAAATCTTCCAGATCTGGGTATAGGTCGTTGAGCGCTACTCTGCCTCGGATTTGTGTAGCACTCGACCACAGGCATTCCCCGACTGTGTACCAGCGACTTACGTTGCCGACATTGAAGTAGATCAGTGGCTCTTCAGCGAAAGTTTTCCTAACATCTGTTAGCCGAAACTGTGGAAAGGGGCAGCGCTCACATACCTAAGCTTCGTAGCATCAACCTCCATCATACCAAACCTCTCAGAGTCCAAGGAACTGTACAGGTCATTAACCCAATCAAAGTCCTCACTCTTCAAGTCCTTTAATCTCCGTATCTCATTCAGATAATCTTCCCACGAACAGTCTTTGACTCCGAGTGCTGTCTTGAAGAATTGTCGCAAGACATCGAGATCCTCCTCTGAGCGATGGAAAACGGTCCGGTAGAGGTAGGCGAGTGGATATGCCGTCTGCATGTCTTGTCGGGCGTTCCACAAACATTTCTCGGATGATGTCCATGTCGCTGGGCTCGAATCGTGTGCGGGTACGTATATGAGGTTTCCATTATTAATCGCTTGCCTGTGTACGTTAGTTAGCCGTAGGTTTAAGTGTCTTGTAAATGGAAACGAACCTTGCCTCTGCCTGCGCGTCGAGGAAGCTATCAGCTTCCCGGCACCGGGCGTGAATGACTTCGTAGAGATCTAACACCCTGGTGTTCCGACGCACCCCAGCAGCAGCATTACTGTACCGAATAGTTCTCAGAATAGCCAGATAGAACTGGAGATCATCAGTACATCCAACCCCAAGATCATCCACCAAGAAACCCCATTTCGCACGATACGTGCTCGAAGTGATCGATTCACCCAAATTCAGGAACACAAAACCTTCATCCTCAGCGTAGCGTGAGTGCTTCCCTTCAAGCTCAGGTAAAGGTAAATAAGTAGTCGACAGTGGCTCAGACAAAGCAAACTCATCTCCTCCTTTGCACAACACCTCGATTTGACGCAGCTCCCTCATGATATCAGCGGACTCAATGGCCTTTGTTCTCTCAACATCCCACACTCGCTGGAGTGCGCCCAAAAGACATTCCAGTCGGTGCTGCTCAACATGGCGAAAGGCGGCTGACAACTCTAACTTTCGGTCGGGACCCTTCTTGGTAAGCCGAAGTTGGAGTCGGAGTCGGAGGCGTATCTGGAGCCATTCATCCCACCCCCGTGAGTAACCTGCTGGTGTAGTTGGTTTTTCCTGGAGGTAGTCGTGATGTAGGAAAGGAGCTGCAAAGCCCGGTGCATCTCCTTGAGGTTTGAATAGTTCACTGGGGCCATACTCGTCGTCTGTTGTGAGATAAACATTTTGTTTAGTTGGTAACCGTGCTCTCATATCCTGGTCGTAAATATAATAGCCACGTAACTTCGCTTGATCATCATTCTCCTCGAGTAGTACCTCGGAAAGGTACAAGAACTTCAGGTGGGCGATGGATGCTGCGAGCGCGACCTCATCAGCGACCGGCTTGATTGGCTTCTTAAGGATCAAAGCTCGCACATCCTTCACAAGAGCTTCAATAACGCCAAACTTGTCAAACAGAGCACGTCGGTCAGGGTTGCTGGCTGCTTCCGAGTCGACCAGGCTCAAATCGAGGTCATCGGGGATTGCGAGGCTGCCCGATGCATGCGAATAGTAAAGTGGCCCTTTGCTTGAAGAAACCCAGGTCCCATTCTCGAGGGGAATGAATCGAAGTTGCTTGAGGCGGTCTTGGGTGGGACCTACTGTCGCGGTGTTCTTCAGCAAGATGAGCGCTCGTGCAGCAAGTGAGTGCCATTCACTATCCGTAGCGGGACTCTTCATCCTTGAATCTTCGGTGTTCTTTTCGAGGTCCTTCTCAACACGAGTGATTGCATCCGAGGGCGACATAATTTCTAGCCCATACGGTTCCAACAACTTCAAATCATCGCGTGTATACTCCTTCGCAAGATAAATCTCCTCGTCTAGATCAGTGAAAAGCGGATCACCGTTCTTATCTCGCAACCATGGCTGAAGACGGCAAAGCTTGTGAATGTAATCCAACCTTCCAGTACCGAGCGTGCGAAGCACTCTGACTTTTTGTATGCGCGCTTCGACCCTGTCGAGGAGACCCGACCAGAAGCTGTCCCAAGGATAAGAGTCTCGTTGGGGAAGCCAGCGCATCCATTGGTATTGGAGTATTGGGTGCTGACAGAACTCCTCGATGGCTTTTATGAAGCAGTCTGCGATACCTTTCAAGAGGCCGAGGTTTCGAAGGGATCCAGTGACGATGCCTTGTCGACTGGCTTCGGTGACGAAATCGGTATGGATGAGGAACTGCGTGGACGCATTTGTTAGTCTCTGGCAAAGCGTCTGTGATGGCCAAGATGAGACTCTTACTTACCTTGAAGCCCATCGGCCGCATTGGAAGGAATGCAAAGACATCTTGGTTCTCTACGATTGGAGTGCCTGACTCCGATAACGGGAATGCCAGCACAACCTCCGTAGACGAATCGGCGCGATCCTGCTCATCGGAGTATGTTCTGTTCTCGCTCTTGGGAATATTCTCCGCAACATGCTTCGTAACATGATACTGCCTCTCCTCCACACCCTCAGAAGTCTCCTTCTTCACTGTAACAGGCCTACTCCCACGAAGAGAGTATGTCGTGCTCGATGTCCGAGTGCCGTCCTCATCGAAGAATGAGACCTGCACCTTTCGGAGTTTGCGGAGGAAGAGTAAAATCGTGTGTTGTAAGTCTTGAAACTGAAGTCGAATCGCCTCGCGCTGCCTCGCATCCTCCTCAGCATCATCACTCGTATGCAGGAACAAAGTAATGCGAGTCGAAGAGCCTTTCAATGACTCATCTGCATCTTCCCATACTGGTGTAACCATGCCGAGACCAGAGTCTCCCTTACGGTGCGTGAACGAGAACGAAAAGTCGTTTGACTGAATGTGAACTTTCCAAGCCGCCATGAACACAGACTTGAAGCCAATGCCCTTCTCGCCAATGTACCCAGCTGCCCCGACTTTCGAACTTTTCCCGATTGCGCAAATGGCCTTGAGATTCTCATGTGTAAAGCCGTTCTCATTGCACTCAATCGACACCTTATCTGGGCGAACTTCAAAAGACACATATGGATCTTGCCCAGAAGCGAGAGCAGCGCTGTAGTTATTGTCATCTGCATTTTGGAGCAGCTCAAAGACAAATCGGGCATTGCTGGTGTAGAGATTCCGTGCTAGCCTGCAACATCGTCAACAAAAGCCTGTGTTTGAGACAAAGTACATACGTCAAGACAGCCGAGCCTATCATCTCATCCTTCCGAAGAAGAGCTTCTTCCACCTCGCGCCTAAGCTCAGGGTTAATCTCTCCAATCCGCGCAAGCTGCTCTTCGCCAAGATATCCGCGCTCTTTCGCAATCTCCTTCACCAGATCCTGAGCCGTGCGCTGGCCCGGCCCGGACTGGGGAGTGTCGTTGGACATCTTTATGCGCGGCTCAGCGGAGCCTCGTAGTTGTCGCTACGGAGATTGACGCGAAGAGAAGCAAGGACAAGCTGGGGAGACGACTGCCAGATCTTTCTGGTTATCAGCGGCCGAAATGTGTGATTTCTTCATACCGCTCTCCTCGTACGAGGCCGGAAAGGCGCGTCAGAAGGTGATGCAGGGGCTTTCAGCTTGAGACGCAGATGAGGGAATGATTGGCCCAAAACATCGCCAAGGTGTCAGACTCCCGCGTTAATCCTAGTCCAAGTGGCATTCTCGTTGTTGTTTTGCTTTTGTCTTGAAACGCATTGAGTAGCGAAAATTCTGACGTAGACATAATCGACCTGTAGAGCTCAATTTTGAGAAGATAGGGTGCTTCATTGGTGATCTTTGCTGGATTGAAGATGGATGTCAATGAGGACAGGCTGTGATATGATGAAACATTCTGGGGGAGACCCCTGCTCGCCCGCTGAAGCTTCACATTAGTGCTCGTAAACCCTGGCATTTCCGGTGAGGGACAACACTGGAGGCTAACGCAGACTTCACTGTGGTATGTCAAGCACAATCAGGACTTCTTTAGCTTATGACTTTCGCATTTTGCATTACTGAGTCATATAGAAGTCACATTAGAAATGAAGAATAATTTGCTCACGTCACTGTCTGCCCTCAATACGTAGGATATTTGGGTACTGTGTTATGTCTTGTCTATACGGCTCACTACTTTTCATTCAATTACACTCCAATCATCCCTCTGTAAAGACCAAGACTACCCATAATACTCTTCATCCTCCCCACAACAACTCGTCGTCACCCGAACTGATGCTTAAGCCTTGCCGCAGAGAAAGCCCTTCTTCAAGCTGGCAAAAATCTCGACGGCCTCGTTAAGTTTCTCAGCATTGTTAGGATTGTATGAGAAGTTGACAGCACGTCGAGAGGGAGCAACAACGGGAGGCTGTGCCTGTTCCTGTGCCTCACCCTGTTCCTGTTCGCTCTCAGGATCCTTCGAGTCAACAGCTGGCTTGGAGTTGACGGGAGAATTGCCGGGGGCCCAGCGGCTGGTCGAAATACCAACCTCATCGGGGTCCAGAATGTCCTTGGCTCCTGTAGCTTATGTCAGTGACTGTTGAGACTAAAGAAGGACTCTACTTACCAGAGTCGGAAACGTGATCGTCGGTGTTGTCACCTTGCTCACCAGCGGGGGCAGTGTTGGTCGTCCACTCATCACCGAGAGTAGAGGCGGGCTCAGCCACAAAGGAATCGGTGAAGATAGGCTCGGTGAAGACAGTCCCGGCAGGGGAGGAAGTGGCATCCTTCATAGCAGCGCTTTCAGGGCTGGAGAATTCACCAAAGTGCTTTCCGACAGCAGCTTCGAAGCCTGGCTTGAGCTCAACAGTAGACTCGGGGGTGGAGTCGGTAGGCCCAGCAGACTCAGCGCTCAGACCGGTAGCAGAGTGACCGACTTCGGTATCGAGATGGATGCTCTCTGTGATGTTGATGACAGGAGTAACAGGCTCAGCGGAGGTGTCGACGTGGTAGGGGCAGGCAGTCTTGTTGAGCCAAAGCTCAGAAAGGATCTTGGAACGCTCCTCCCAGCCATTCTGGCCGTCAGTAGAGCGAAGAAGAACAGACTCGAGGATCTCCTGAGCGGGGATGTCGCGAACTCGGTGCTCGCGGGGAGTGCACTCAGCACATCGAGCCTTGACGAGCTCGCCGAGATCGATTCCCTTGGTGGGAATCTCACGTTCAATAGAACCACAAGAGCCAAAGAAGCAAATGCATTTTCCTTTGGCGGCGTCACAGATGATGCGGTCCTTTGCAACAAGATGGAGCTTGGCGCAGTAGAAGGCGAGAACGGGTGACACCTTGGGAGCGCACTGGGCGATGGTGATGGTCTCGCGGCACATGTTGACGACGAGACGAGAACAAGCGAGGGAAAGCGAAAGACGCGTGAGGATGACCTGCAGAGACAGGATATGAGAAGGGGAAGATGAAGGAGAGGTGGAAGGGATACTTACCGTCGGTGCAAAAAGGGAAAAGCTCAAGATATCTTGTGCCTTGAGTGCGGTGGAGAGGAGAAGGAAGGAGGGAGGAAGGAGAGAGGAGGGGGAAGAGATAAGAGGGGGAAGGGGAGAAGGGCTCTGTGAGATGCCTCAGTTGTGGGCCCTAAAGATCAGGCAGAAGTGAGGATAAAATCACAAAAAAGAAGGAGAAGGAAGGAGAGAGAAGGCGCTAGTGGAAGTGCAGGCACTGACGAGGCAACAGCTGCAATTCATAGAAGTTACAGTGGGCGATAGGGGGTTATCCGGTGACTCGAGGCCCGAGACCACTGAAGTAGAGATGCAGATGGGACTAAATTATAAAGTGGCAGAGCTATGAGCGAGCTATGAATGAGCTTTGGATGATCATATGCCATGCATGTGTATCTCAGGTGAAGACGGGATGTAAATCACAAAGACGAGGTGGTGGTGCAGCTCCTGAGCAACTCCTTATTTACTCTTGATATTTTGGTATAAGGAGATGCAGGTGGAGCTCCAATGCTCGAGTCGGGTGCTACCACAATTAAATTCAGTAACCAAGTGAATTTAAGGTCTCGAAGGTGATATTTGGTTGATAGTGTATCTGTGCGTTGAGATTGATGGCAATGTGATATGTGTATTTGGTCCTAGGTACTCTCCAACTCCACGCTTAACTAACTTAATGAGACCAAAAAGATGTAATACATATGCTACGAAAGTCAATGACTCGGTTTCATGCAGGCTCACATTTGTTGTGCTCATCGTCGAGTGTTGTCGAGTACATGGGAGACGCCTTTGAAATTCTAGAAGGAAAATCGATGTTTTCCAATTTTGATTGCCCTACATACATTACCAATGCAACAGTCCGCAAACAGGGATCGCAACCCCGCTTCCACGGTCGTGGAAAAGGCACCCAATGAAATGAATTTGTTTGTGTGTTGGCAAAACACCATATGGTGACACTCGACGACCTTTCACCCTTTGCTTTTACTATAACAACAAAAGCACGTCCGAATATTCAAAGAAATAAGGATTGTCAGGAAAGATACAGAAATATTCAAGTTTCACGGATCGTACCCAGTGTCACCTACTGGATGATGGCCTCCCTACCACCGGGGCAAACTTCGTTTTGTCGTTGGTTTTCGCCATCCTTCTCCGAGCTGCGGGCATTGAAAGCAAGTCGGCTCAACTCAGAGACCCTTTATGCGGAGCTAATAGTATAGATAGCCGAGAAGTCTGTTGCCGGCGATCGTTGCTTTTTTCTATCGACCAAGAACCTATCCTTGGCCACGGCCCACGAAACACTTGCGCTGCAACATCTCAGTGACACAACTCCATATGTACGAATCACTCAGAAATTCAGAGCTTGGGCCAAGTCCCAGGAACAATTTGATTTCCCAAACTGCCCCTCAAAGGATTCTCGATCAATGTCAACAACTTCCCCGAAGCCAAGCAAACAACATGCAGACTGAAAGATTTGCCTTTCATCTGATCAAAGGCTCAGACCTTGGCGCAACGACAAGCACGGCCAAGTCAACAGGCAACAGAATTAAAGATTGGGTCTTCTCCATACCAAGAAGGTCTTGTGGAACATGTCTTGCACTTTGGGGTAAACTGGGCCAGGTCCACATATCTCAGCTACCGGTCAGCCAGTCTCATGAGGTATCCGAGGATCGGTAGAGTTTATTTGGACCACATTGGGTAATCCGAGTGGTACACATGTCACCAAGTATCCGAAGTTGAGCAGTCAAGTTGCCAATGCTTGGTAGCTCCAACGTATCTGGTCAATCTCAACCCCGCCTATAAAGCTCACCTGGAACTAAGCAGAGGTCAAGATAAGCTTGTCCTTAGCAAACCAACTCTGGCTCAAATCCACGTGCTCAATATCCGGGGTAAGCGAAAAACACCCAAAACCTCACAGCTACCATCAAAAACTTGCTCTTGCGACAGTTAAAGAATTGACGTCAAGTGCAGTGTTTGGTCGGCAGACTGTGACGCACGCCCAGACTAGCGCCAAGTCATCCTTGTCGTGGGAGGGTCGCCCATTTAAGCTTAATCGAGATGGCTTACCAGGGTCTTTGCGCCGATGATCGTTCTTGGGGGAGACATAACGGGCTTGGCGGACCATTTAACGTCGGCGGCTTGGAGCAGGCTTGTGTGAGGCTCTTTTGGCTTCGTTTTTTGAGTTTGTGGAGGATAAGCGCTGATTGACTTTGGGCAGAACTCAATCGACAATTCTCCGACTTCCGACCACGGACGAGAGCACCCCTGCTCATTAAAGAACGACTGAGGTGATGAGTTGAAGTAGTCTTCATCGGGGACATAGCCACGTGAAAATTCGTATGCGGTCAGATTGTAACTTCAACTCCCGTTACATCCAACGCGTCATCATCACACAGTGTCCCCTTGGAGGATTCAAGAGGCAGCAGCAAAGAAGACATCTCACTTCATCTCACCTCTTGGACAACGTCATAAAATATGCTGCCGAGACAGGGATACACCGAGCTTTGAGCCGCACACAGCCAAAGAATCCGACGATCATCTTGGCAGCCTCCACTCCTCCATCCTCAAACCTCTTTGAACCTCTCTACTCATCATGTGGAGTAAAGTCTTCTCGAATCCTTTCCAAAAAGACATATAATAATTGGGCCGTCCCCAGCTTCTGCGACTCTGTTGCATCCAAAGTATTTCCTCGACAGAATCTGGGGCCCCAACTTCTCCTCAGACTCAGTTGCCAGTGACATTACTACCATCTTGAGTGGCCTGCTTCTTATTTGCTGTCTTGATTCTTCGAGATAAGCACGATGCCTCTGCCAAGAGCCGACACGGAGGCTCCGCCTGCCTACGACACGGATCACATTGGCCCCAACAATGACATTTACCGCAACTCTAGCAGCAATGGCACTTTCGTCAACGACAATGAGGGGGCTGGCTTTGGCCAGCGAAGAGTCTCCAAGGCCACTCTTCTTCGTAACCCTTTGGCTGGCATGACTCGAGAAGAGGTCCTTGCTGACGTTGACGCTTTTGTCGAGTCCAAAGGCCTCACCGAGCACCGCGAGGATTTCCGAAAGGGAGCTCTCGTCGCTCAAGTCAACAACACCCCCGGTGGCTTTGAGAAAATCGAGATTCTTTCAGAAGATGATAAGGCGATCTTGAGAAAGGAAGAGACATCTCGATGGCATCAGCCCTTTGCCTTGTACTTCCTATGTACTCTCTGTGCTGGATCGGCCATTGTTCAGGGTATGGACCAGACCACCGTGAATGGTGCACAGGTATGCTCAATCCATCTTGGGATCTCCGAAAGTATCTAACGATAATAGGAATTCTACTTTGAAGAGTTCAATATCGAGAACGTATGGATGAAGGGCCTGACCAACGGTGCTCCTTACCTCTGCTCTGCGGTTATCGGTTGCTGGACAAGCCCAATTCTCAACAAGTACACTGGCCGCCGCGGAACCATCTTCATCTCTTGCGCTATCTCTACGGTCACTGGTTTCTGGATGGCTTGCACTACCTCGTAAGTCTGAGGTTGATATCTTAAGAGGTGAGATCTTACTGAAATTTGATAGTCTCGGTAACTTCCTGGCTGCTCGTTTCATGCTTGGTTTCGCCGTCGGTGCCAAGTCTAGCACAACGCCTGTCTACTCTGCCGAGTCTACACCAAAGAATATTCGTGGTGCTCTGACCATGATGTGGCAGGTGAGAAGACTCTCAACAGTGATTTAAGATCATGGGCTAATCAAATTCCAGATGTGGACTGCTTTCGGCATCGCCCTGGGCTTTATCGTTTGCGTTGCCTTCCAAAAGGTCACTATCATCGGCGGCCCCAACTCTCCATGGCGATGGATGATGGCTTCGACCTCTATCCCCCCGCTGGTTGTCATGCTCCAAGTGTACTTTTGCCCTGAATCTCCGCGCTGGTACATGGAACGCGGTCGATTTGACAAAGCTTTCCGATCCGTCAAGAAGCTTCGCTTCTCACCTGTCCAAGCTACTCGTGATATGTACTATGCTTACAAACTACTGGAAATCGAGCGTGGGGAACGAGAAGGTCGGAATCTTCTCAAGGAGTTTTTCACTGTACGGCGCAACAGACGTGCTGCTCAAAGTGCCTGGTTCTGCATGGTAAGATATCCAGCCCCAAAGTGAGTCAAAATTACTAACAAATTGCACAAGTTCATGCAGCAGTTTTGCGGCGTAAATGTGATTGCATACTACTCTACCTCAATTTTCACCGATGCCAACTACAGCCTTTCTGAGGCCCTCCTCGTCTCCATGGGCGGCGGCATCATTAACTTCCTCTTCGCTATCCCTGCAATCTACACCATTGATACATTTGGACGCAGAAACCTTCTCCTGGTCACTTTCCCTCTTATGGCAGCGTGCCTCTTCTTCACTGGTGGAGTGTTCCAACTTCCCGACCAGCCTCGTGACCCTAAGATCGGCACTATCACTTTGGGCCTCTATCTCTTCATGGCAGTCTATTCTCCCGGCCTTGGACCGGTGCCTTTCACCTACAGCGCTGAAGCTTTCCCTCTCCATATCAGAGATATTGGTATGGCTTCCAGTACAGCTATCACCTGGGGCTTCAACTTCATCATCAGCCTTACCTGGCCAGCTCTACGAGAGGCCTTCTCTAACACTGGTGCCTTCGGCTGGTACGGTGCTTGGAATATCTTTGGTTGGATCTTCTGCTACTTCCTCCTCCCTGAAACTAAGAATCTGACTCTTGAGGAACTCGACAACGTCTTTGGCGTGTCTAACAGAGAGCATGCCTCATACTACTGGAGGAAGCTGCCTTGGTACCTCAAGAAGTACATCTTACGCAAGGATGTTGCTCCTTTCCCTCCCTTGTATGAGTTTGCTGCCAATGACGGGCACTATCCTCACGAGAAGCCTGATACCAGCCACATTGAGGGTAACAACGCTGTTGGAAGTACTCAGGATAAGGAACTCTTCCCTGGACCGCGATGATTAACTGTATCATGAGGCTTCTGGATATGGATGAATGATATTCTGAAGGAACATAATGTATTGGCTATGATATATGTTTCCGGCGTTTCGTGAACACTGAATAGCCTGTTGGTTTTCAATGTACAAAAGGAGTTATAAGCAGTGGCTTAGGAGAATAATTATGATATAATGACCATAACTAAATCAGACAAAGACAGAGGCGTGATACTATGGTGATAGCTTCATGCATACCGTCAACATCAAACTTCACACAATCGCCCCTCGACTGTTTGCAAGGCAGCAGGCTATGATTTGGTACGGGATCTTCATCGAATGCGTTCAATCATCTACGAAAATTATTCAAAATAGATTTTGGTGTTATATATATAAGAGCCTGCTAGATTTGTATTTCTTAAAACCTAAAGTCTATCTCGTTACCCGTTGAGCTTGCTTAGTTGATCCCCCAGCTTGAGTCAACGGGTAGCCGCCTTGTTTTATTCCACGTTTAAAATACTGTACTTGTGTAAAGATACGTAGCCAGGTGGCACAAGTACACAGCCCAACAGGCAGTTAGGGGTTGTGTTACAATTACGATTTGTGTTTCACTTGCGAATGCTTAGCCTCCACATATATCATAGGCTTGATTGTGCAGGCGAAGTGGTATTCAGCATCCAATGGAGGGCTTAATATCACAGCCTGATCGGTGTCGAGAGCGTGTGATTGGTTTGGAGAAGTGCATAAATCCACCTCGTCAGCCACTTCAAGACCCCGGCGTTTAGCTGGATTCGTCCTCTGGCAAATCAGACAAGGAAACAGAACAGCTGAACTGCAGTGAGATAAAAATAGAGTGAGAAAAATGAGAAATGGCCTTCAGTATTAAATCAGGCTCTCGCAATTTTGACCACGGCTTTCGATTCTTCAACTCTTACCACGTCGATCTGAACCGAAAATCTACAATGTCTGCTCCAACGAACCCGTTGCTATATTGCGATGCAGAGCAGGAATTACCCGAGCAACCTTCGTCGCAGGAAGTCTCAAGCCGACGAGGAATATTCGGATACAAGCCAACAAGCGATTCGTCAGTGAGCAAAGCGTTCAAAGACGCTTTCTATGATTTGAAGCGCATTGGTAAAAAGCGCAAAGATAATTTCATCCGGCAAGTCCTCTGGGCGAGCTGTTGGAACTTATCTGTTCTAGGCTTGCTTATATATCTGTGTCTGGTACCGCTGGGCTACAGCGATGGAGAAAACAGGTGCCAGCCAGATGGGGAGTTTCGATTCGATGGTTTAGATCAATTTGGTCAACTTGGTGACTTTGATTGGTGGGCGCCTAGGGGATTCTTTCAGATCACGCTTGGTTTTGGTCGATTCAGCTTTGGAACTGCGAAGCTCATTGACGTTATTTGGGACTTGGTAAGTGCCCATGGTCAAATTGCCACCAAATTAACAAAAGCGATAGGTTGTTGGTCGAGGGGGCCAAACAGTCATGGCCTTTATATCATGGCGAGTGTTTGCTCAATATCTTCAACTCTCTCTCGTTACGAAACCAGCGTCTTACAGCACAGTATGGCTTATCAAGATGCAAAAAGATAACTCAGCTCTTGCAACATGGGAACTTGCTTCGGGATTCTTTAAAGTTCGCCTCGCATCCAAAAAGGTCATGTGCTTTATTATCTGGACAGCATTATTCATTCTTGCTTTCCCAACCTTCGCCAGCTCGATGACCGGATACACGCCGTACAATAAGGCTTATGTTAACAGTACCACTGGAAAGCTCGTGCAGTTTTCGGAAATCGCACCCGTCGCTTACTTGATACGAGATGGGGATAGAGTAGATGGTCTGAGTAAGGACTATCCTGTATTGTGGAAAGGGAGTAAGACGCTTCACCAGGTAACAAACGCAAACGACAAAGCTTATAAATGCATTAGACTCAACGGCTATTGCAAAATCTTCTCCGATCGACATCTTTGACATATGTCGTTACTGGGATCCGAATGACCCAAGCCCAGGAGCTGGGTGCCGGACAGGGAATGTATCTCAGTGTGAGGCCTACTCAACTGAGTGCCAGTTACAGAGAGAGGTATCTGAATGTATGTACTTCCAAGTGTAGATGGCTATTCTGGGAAATAAATAAATATTAACTGCTTGCCAGATGCTCAGGTCTATGGGTTCGACAGAAAAGGCGGCAGTGAAACCCAGCACGGCAAGAAAACATATTTTCGTAACAAGACACTGAATTGGCCACCACTCAACATCAAAGCGTTCTTTCTTCCGGACGACCCGTTCTACTGGAACTGGACGGCGGATTCTTCAGATAGAGCCTCGAAAAGTTCTCTCAACCCCTACGGGGATCGCTCGGCCTTGACATTCCTAGTTGAATACGACCTATACAATGTGAAGGAGGTCCAGGCTGAAGGAGTCTGCCAACCAATAAAGAGTGGAGTATGCATATACTGCCACTCATAAGATCAAAGCTAACCTAAGTAGGAGTCTATCAAATACCAATGGGGTTTTTCATTTCTTCAGTTTTTCGTTATGACTATCCTTCTTCAGTCATGGAGTATCGGTCTTTTTGTGTTGTGGTCAACCACATACTTGACGCTGAAACAAAATAACATCGCAGCATCTTCGGAAGGCTGGAAGGGCCTTCTCAAGCTCACGGATAATATCAAAGAACAAATGGCCTCTGCTGGTATAAATTGGGAGAATGTGACGGACGAAGAGCTACATCGCGAAGTTCAGCATCTTCTCATTGGGGGACCAGTCCTTACATCTTCGGAGGAATCTGGTCTAGAAAATCCCCTACCTCAAGGGTATTCCAGCCTATGGAAATGGGTAAGGAAGATCAAATGGCATCTTCTGAAAGTCATGTTCTTTATTGTTTGCATTTGCCTGGAGAATATCCTTCGCTTTTATTCACTATACGATAGTTACCGCCTTGACAAAGGGACTCTCTGCATGGCAGTTGTTTTGTACACCATCGCAAGCATGATAATCGCCGGCACCCTGGGATCAACATATCGGCAGAGGCTACTCATCACGTTGGGAGCCATTGGTATATGCGCTCCCTTCTTGTTCTACAGTGCAATTGAACGCGATTTCGTCCTGCCTGGGTTCAGTTTGGGAGTCATTTTGGCCTTCTTTCTCGGTTCTTCACGAGGAAGCCGTGCTGTCTTGTTTTTGGTTCCTCTTCTTTGTAATTATATCATTGTTTTTGGCTTCTTTTGCGATCAATCAGCCTTCGATCACCCTTATCTATATTAAATAGAATAATAGAGTCAACAGCTTTAGGTATGCCATGGCTTCTTATTCCACGCCATGAAGCTAGTACCGATGCTTTCGAGAATGATTTACCGCTCGGAATAGGCTTACTAGCCTCTGATCCTTCTGAAGCTTAAACCCAACTCAAGTCTCACCGCGTGGAAAAATGCGTGAATAAGTCCCTGAAAGCGCCGTTTCTTCAAAAGTTGAGCTTCTATTGGCTTGAAAGTCAAGTGCGTCATTACCTGCACCTAAATCCAACGTCCATAAACTACCATGGTTGTTCATTGGCTGGTTCGCTGCTTACTCATTCATCCTCACCTCGCATCGAGTTCTGGGCCTAAAATCGTGGTATCGTGGTGTCTAGGGAGGCTGGCTAGCGGGACAAGGATCTATAATCTGACAAACATAGAGGTTCTGTTAAGAAGTGCATGAGGCGCAGCATGGAATTTTATCTTTGCCTTTCCCCTCTTGAAATATTTTCCCGAATCTTTCGAGCCTCAAGCTGAGCTGCTGTTACGATGCTTGGCCTTTTACCAGCTTGTGTTGCGGTTGTCGCGTTTGCGGGCCATGGGTTGTGTAGTTCTGACTTTATCACACCTACATTGTCGAGTGATCCGTGGTCTGAGAATCCAGTGTATGGAATCAACGACGAGATTGAAATAAAATGGAAAACGGATCATGAGGGTTGCAATCTCTTCCTATGGCAAGACTATCCAAAATTGGCAGTTGAGTGGTACAGTAAATTGTTAGGTGAATATGACCGACATCGCTCTAATTCTCAAGTGGCTAATACAAGGCAGAAAACACAACTGATAATTCACATGCCTGGAACGCGAGTTCTAGTAGTTTCTCTCCAAACTCTGAAGATACTGTCTTTCACTTTGCTCTATACTCTTCAGACAAGGATATTCCGCTCGCAAATTCCGGATCCTTCAATATCTCAGGGACAAATTCCAAAAAGCTCAAAGCATCGTCTGCGTCAAACTCAACGCCAGCCTCCACAGCGTCTCAAGTATCAGAAACCTCGACAAGTTCCACCGAAACGACTCATCATTCGGCGACCAAGTCAGAAAAGAGCCCGGGATTATCGACGGCAGCATTGGTGGGAATTTCAGTCGGTGTCACAGTCGCGGGGTTATTGATTTCTGGAGGCGTAGGGTTATGTCTATGGAGACGCTTTACGCGTAGACGAACAACGGAACGAGTGGATAGCATCGAGAAGTCCGACTTTGAAAAGTCTGAACTGGGAAATACGCAAGTGTTGCAAATTGGAAGTTCGGAGCTGGATAGCACGAGGGATGCAGCTGAACTCTGGGATACGCAAAAGCCGGGAGAGCTTGGGGATGAGAATAAGATTCGAACGATAGTTGGACTTCATGAAGCACCGTAGACAGAGACTTGAGAAAAAAAAACGAATTCGATGATAGATACTTCATATGACATTTCTGAGTTTGGGAGGCTCTATATACCGCAGGATCAAATCGTCTGGACGGAGCCTTGCCAGCAGAATTTTACCACATCTCTTTTCAGAAAATTACAAAACTATCTTGAAGATATCTCAAATATGAAATGACTTAGTTGCAGCATCCTATTGTCCGCGTGGTCCATCATCTGATATCTCTCGGCTGTAGATGCACCGAACTCCCTCCACTTTCCCGACCAAGGGCGCTTTAGATCAAGCCTCAGACTCTTCCTCCTCCACGGATCCGAAAAACATCCCAGCTAATGCGGGGAGATCAGTCAAATGTCCGGGGCCCCAGATACACCATGAGCTTAATTGGAAACGCGTCGGTTGAACCACGGCACTGGATCAGACGATTAACCATGATACTCTCCCTATAAGTAACTCCTGATACCAGGCTTGATCGTGGATGTTTACACTCATCACCATTGAGCTTCTCAATAATGTCGAACATTGAACGAACCACGAGCAAAGCTGACTCCATTGGAGTTGACCACAAGGAGACTATCCTAGCTGTTGAGGTTGCGGAGGAGAGCAACACAACTGTTTGGAAACTCTTGAGGCAGAACGTTCGTGTCATTATCTTCACTTGGTTCGCCAATTGCGGTGCATTTCTTTTTGGATACGATGTTCTCGTTCAGGGAGCCATCAATGCCCTCCCCATGTTCTCGTAAGTCGCAGACCCCCAAATCAGTTTCTGATATAAATGGCTGACCAGGAAGAATCACCTTTGGTTCCCCCTTTGGCGAGACCTTCATCCTTCCAGCTCTGTGGCAAGGTCTCTGGCAAGCCTTTAGCGCAATGGGAATCATGGCTGGCGCTGCAAGCAATGGCTTTCTTCAGGATCGATTTGGTCGAAAGATCATGTTTGGAGTCGGAGGTCTCATCTCTGCTGTTGGTAAGCATAGACAAAATACTTTCAATCGTAATCTGATCTAAATTGGACTTCTCCAGGAACGGCAATTATTTTTGTGTCCGGCAACCCAGAGACTGTCGAACAAAGACGCGGTGTTCTCTTGGTTGGAAAGTTCTTCATTGGTCTGGCTATGGGTATTAGCATGTCGACTTGCCAAACATACGTATCTGAGATTTCACCACCCAAGCTCAGAACTATACTTCTCGGCTTTTACCCCTTCATGATTGTAAGTACTGCTATCTACCAACATATCGACGACGCCAACAAGTGTCACTAGACTGTCGGCCAGATGATTGCCATCACGGTCGTGTTCAAGGAAGTCGGTACAATGACACACTGGGCCTTCAAAATCCCCTTCGCTTCTCAGTGGGCATTCTCCGCCTACTCCGTCCTCGCAGCCCTAGTAGTCCCCGAAAGCCCAGTATACCTCGCTGGCAAGAACAAGATCGACCAAGCTAGAAAGGCATTGACTACCCTCGGCTGCGATAACATCGACGAACGAATTGCCATCATCGAAGCTACAATCCAGCAAGAGCAGAGAATAAATACCCAGAAGCCTTCATTTTCAGAGTGCTTCAAGGGCACCAACCTGCGAAGGACTCGTATCGTTGCTCTGCTCAACACCCTTCAGCAGTTTATGGGAGTAACCTTGATCTCTAACTCGACCTATTTCTTCATCATGGCTGGCATGACCCCGACTTTCTCTCTTACACTGAATCAAATCGGCGTTGGGTTGAGTATGGCGTGCACTCTTGTCTCTTGGGTCATCATGTCCAAGGTTGGCCGAAGATTTGCTATTCTCGCAAGCTTCGCTGTCGCCGGAACCATCTTTATTGGAATGGGGGTCGCTGGCTTCTGGCCCCAGAATCAGACAGCCTTGAGGTACGTCTCCCCGAACAACTCTACCACCATACCTGACTAACAAATATTACAGATTCATCGGCGTATCTCTTCTTCTAGCTGCTTGCACCGGTAATTTGGGCACCGGATCAGCATATCCCATCGTAGCAGCCGAAGTCCCCTCAACCGTCCTTCGAGCCAGGACCCTTGGTATCGGTTTCTTTGTCAATGCCTTTATGACCTGGGCTTTCTCCCTCTGTGTTCCTTATATGTTTAATGCTGATCAGGGTAATTTGGGAGGCAAGATTGGTTTCGTCTTCTTTGGCTTCTGTGTCATTGGGTTCGTTCTTACTTGGATCGAGATCCCCGAGACCAAAAACATTACTTACGCCCAGATCGATTATCTCTTTCAGACCAAGACACCGGCGGCAAACTTCAAAGAGAGGTCTGCTACTGCGATTACTGAGGAGGCATGATCCAAATTCAACGGCCTTGGCAGTTATAGAGAACTTTGAGTGCTGATGAATACCTATGGTAATTTAACACGGGGTCGGCCTTATTTCATGCCGATATGGCGATTATGACTGTCTGCTTTGATAGCTCAATTTGAATCAAACATATTATAGAGATGCGCTGATGATTGCTGCGAAGTGATGCTCCAAACCTTTAGTGATCTTTAGAGAATGGCAGCCTGGGTTCGGGACATTTATTTTAACTAAGGTAATGATAAGACTTTTGGCATGTTGAGTATATAAGAAAATCTTTGAACCAATTAATCTTGAACACCATAGATGAATCTCAGATGTTTTCTTGCTTCCCAACAGTCTCTCGTGATGGTATGAGCCATAATCTCTTGGACTTCACAAAGTCATCACGTATTTATTATGCCGAGCCTTAGGATAGAATTCCATCCCGTAGTCATGTTCAGGTGGCATCCGCAGACTCGTGTGTGAGACTCACAAAGCCATAATGAACCGGGCTTTACCCATGCATTCGTCCGCTGAGGATCAAAGTCGATCATCAGACCACCAGATCCTTCATAGCTCGGAGCTGTCGATACATTGCCAAACTCTAGACCGCTCTAGATCGGTTACCAACTCCAAAATTGGAAATAGTTTCACCCGGATGTGTACACGATGAAGCGAAGTTCAACCGTAAACCGTGTCTAGTGTAACATCTTCTCATCGGGATGTGGAGGAAGCCAAGTCTAGCCAAGAGCCTCATCGGGTGTCATTGACCCGACGGTAACAAATGACCGAAAACTGGAGCTGATGATAATATCGTATCATTAAAAAGCTCTCGTTTCGTGAATCTTATGATGGGCTGACAGCGTGTCAGGGTTATTTTGTTTCAGCCACCATCACAATGGCACACGTCAAAGTCATCGACGTCAGATTCGAACATTACAGGCCTGGAAATACTGTTGGAATCGATGAGACAAAACCTCGTATCTCATGGCGCTTTGAGGGGAGTAGTTCAAGTCTCAAGCAGGATGCTTATGAGATTGAACTCACGAAATTCGACCCAAAGTCACGAGAACCCGAGGAGGCGAGAGCCTACAAAGTCAAGTCATCGCAGACATATCTTGTATCCTGGCCTAGCGAGGAGCAACTTAGTTCTCGCCAGCGCTATGCAGTTCGAGTAAGAGCATACCTTGCCAACGAGTCTGAGCCAACACCCTGGAGCGAGGCTGAACGTGTTGAAGCTGGCCTTTTGAACAGGCAAGATTGGTCAGGTACTCAGCTCATCTCCGCACCATGGTCAGACGAACAGGATAAACCCTTGTCTGAAGACTTATTTCGCAAACAATTCAGCATCAATAGCGGCATTCAGTCAGCAAGGCTGTATATCACATCTCATGGAGTCTACGAAGCCGAGATTAACGGGGAGAGAGTCGGAGATCACTTTCTTGCTCCTGGATGGACAGTATATGAGCATCGTCTGAGATATCAGACCTTTGATGTGACGGAACTTCTTTCCGATGGCGATAATTGTATCGGAGCTCGCGTCGCTGAAGGTTGGTTTAAAGGACGTCTGGGGTTTGAAGGTGGAAAGCGAAATATTCATGGAACACGGACAGCGCTGCTTGCTCGGCTTGAGATTACGGCAAAAGATGGAACTATCTTGACGATATCGACAGATGAGACATGGACTACGACTCAAGGGCCGATCCGAATGGCCGAGATCTATGATGGCGAAAAGTACAAGGCCACTGCCGAAATAGAAGGATGGTCAAAGGCAGGGTCTATGTCAGGAGATTGGCAGAAAGTCCAAGTTCTACCACCTTTGTCTGAAGAAACAGCACTCGTAGCTGGGTCAGCGGAGCCAACTCGAAGGATCGAGACCATCAAGCCAATCTCAAAGATTAATACGCCCTCAGGAAAGTTGGTGCTCGACTTTGGACAAAACCTGGTTGGCTATCTGCGAGTCTGTGTTCGAGGTCCAAGAGGCCACAAGATCACACTCTATCATGCTGAGGTCCTTGAACACGGCGAACTTGGAACCAGGCCATTGCGGCATTGCGAAGCTAGAGATACATATACTCTTCGTGGCGAAGGTGAAGAAGTATATGAACCCAGGTTCACATTCCATGGCTTCAGATATGCCCAAATCGACGATTGGCCTGGGTCCCAAGATGATATCTTGGAGAAAGTAGAAGCCATTGTTTGCCATACTGATATGGAAGAAACAGGGGATTTCTCTTGTTCAGATGAAATGCTCAATCAACTATGGAGCAACGTTCGGTGGTCAACCAAGGGCAACTTCCTCTCTATACCTACAGATTGCCCCCAGAGGGACGAGCGTCTTGGCTGGACAGGCGACCTCGCTCTATTCGCCCCGACAGCGACATTCCTCTATGGATGTCACGGTATCCTGAACGATTGGCTGAAGGGCCTCTACTATGAACAGAAGAAGCGCAATGGTATTCCACCGATGGTATCCCCGAACACCATCGTGGACGGCCTCTTCGCGCAAGTCCACCCTTTTGCTATTTGGCACGATGTCACTGTGCTAGCGCCTTGGGCGTTATGGGAGGAGCACGGCGATGCAGAGATTCTGGCTCAGCAGTATGACTCGATGGTGGCGTGGCTGGATGCTGTGCCAATGGGCAAGGAAGCTGATAAAGACCATTTATGGGACCCAAGCGTGTTCCAGCTTGCAGTAAGTCCCCTGCTTTTTTCCCCGTTGGTGGCTATATGCTAACATGAATGATGAATCTTAGGACTGGCTTGACCCTAGTGCTCCTCCAGATGCTCCTCAGAAGTCAGCGACTGACATGATGCTCGTCGCCAACGCATTTCTGATACACTCATACGACATCATGGTTCGAATTGCAGAGATTCTCAGAAATAGCGACTCCTCCGTTTATAAAGCCAAAGCAGCCACTGCCAGAGAGCAATACGCCAAGCAGTACATCTTAGAGACTGGCCGCTTGACTTCAGATTCGCAGACGGCTTACGCTCTAGCCATTTGCTTCAAGTTACTCGCCAAACCTTCTCAGTTGAAGTTGGCAGGCGACCGTCTGGCTGAGATTGTACGAGCCAATGAGTACCGCGTTGGTACCGGTTTCGCAGGAACACCATTCGTCTGTGAAGCTTTGGCAAAGACGAATTATATGGACGTTGCATACGGTATGCTTCTGAATAAGAAGTGTCCTTCCTGGCTCTACCCAGTGACAATGGGTGCGACAACGATTTGGGAGCGTTGGGATAGTATGATGCCCGATGGATCGATCAATCCAGGAGATATGACCAGTTTCAACCACTATGCCTACGGTGCAGTTGCTAAGTTTATGGTGGAGCGGGTTGCAGGTCTGGAACAATTGGAGCCTGCGTGGACGAGATGTCGTGTTGATCCTTGTGTTGGCGGGGGCATCACATCTGCGAGGACATCGCATTTGACACCGCACGGGAAGGTCTCGGTTTCTTGGAAGTTATCAGAGGGGGAGGAACTACAAATTGATGTGACTGTGCCGCCATTCACAGAAATGGAGGTTGTGCTAGGAGACAATGGCTCTGATGTCCAAGTCGTTGGACACGGGGAATGGTCTTTCAAGCGACAAGTATAGTGCGAGATTGAACTAAAATGAGATTCAAGAAACCTCTACCATTTCCAAGGATTCCTCAAATCGTGTCTCATGCGACCCAGTTCGTCCCAACTGATTGCCGACATCGCAGGGCCCTGATATGATCGGTCGTGAGGGGTTTCCGAAGGATCATCTTGGCAGCACGGAAACACATGTCCAGGTTAATTGATTCGATGAGTGATCACGTAAATCTTCAATTGAAACAGAAAGATATCCACTTGTCGGCTTCTACAACCAATGTAAGTCCGCCAGACTGGAACTCGGCTCACAGCATCAAGGGCAATAAGAGGCCGCTTTTCCTCAAGATCAGCTTCTCGTTGAATCTTCATCTTCAACCTCAAAGCCGTTCTCATCATGGCTTCACTGACTCAAGTGGACGCGATTGAACCTGCACCAGTTCAGCTTTATCAGCAGACTCCCTATCATGTTGAGAAAGCGACGACTGCCGACTCCATCACTGGCACATTGGACCAACCAGTTCCTCCCGACACCGAAAGCAACAGCGGAGATGTAGGACTTCAAGATCAATCACAGCGCCTACCATTCTTCCGCCTCATTCTCGCCTACCTCTGTCTATGTTTCTGCTACTTCATCTCATATCTCGACATGAACTCAGTCGCGACATCATTGCCCACCATTTCCGAAGCTCTCGATGCTGGCCCGACTGTTACTTGGGTCGGAACGTCATACCTTCTCGGCCAACTTTCATTTCAGCCACTTTATGGTAGAGTATCCGATATCACTGGGCGGAAGCCTGTCTTATTGTTCTCAATGGGTTGTATCGTGGTAGGTGGTTTCCTCTGTGGCTTCGCTCGCACGCCAGTTTGGCTGTATGTCTGTCGCACAACCAGCGGCATTGGTGGCGGTGGCATAAGTTCTTCAGTGGCTATCATCGTCAGTGATCTCGTCAGCCTGCGATCTCGCGGGAAGTACCAAGGATTTATCAGTCTGGCCATTGGCATCGGAGCTGCTTCTGGTCCATTTGTGGCCGCTGGGCTAATCCAACGGATCACCGACGGCTGGAGGTGGGCCTTCTGGGTTCCATCGATAATGGGAGCCGTATGTTTTGTGCTTCTTCTCCTACTCTTGCCTCTGAAACCCGTTTCTGGAAGCTTCAAGGAAAAGGCTCGCAAGATTGACTGGATGGGGGTGATGGCCTCGATTGCAGGCATCGTGTTGACCGTTGTGAGTATCCTAAGCACCCAACAGTTGCACCTCATTGACAGCCGACACAGATGGCCATTAACTCCGGAGGCAGCATGTGGGCCTGGAAGAATGTCAAGACCATCTCCATCCTCACGATCGGTGTCATCATGCTCCTCGTCTTCATAATAATCGAGGCTTTCTTTGCCCGAATCCCCATCATTCCCTTGAGACTGTTTAAGCAAAGATCCCCAGCTGTACTCATTCTCACAGGATTCTTGCACGACTTCGCTTGGCAATCTACACAGTACTTTGTCCCTCTATACTACCAAACTGTTCGAGGTTTCACACCGTTGAAGAGCGCGACGCTTATTGTACCGTTTCTGCTCGCACAAGGACTTGCTGGCGCTGCCTCTGGGCCGATCATGGCTCGCTATGCGAGGTGAGCATGCCAACCATTGGAACTCCAATGGTATTTCTCACTAGTCTACAGATACATGCCTATATTGCGGACTGGTTTCACAATCTGGACGATCGGCGCTGGCCTCAAGCTTCTCTTCAATGAGCACACTCATGTCGCTGTCTACGTGGTAGTTCTGGCTGTTGAAGGAGCAGGTATAGGATGGGTCCATCAGCCAGGTATGTCGACCGCTTTCTTTGGCCCTGGGCCGGCAATCTGCCCAATTGACTAACTCCAATTCAGGCCTTGTTGCTTTGCAAGCCAACTCTGCGGACGAAGACCGTGCTGTAGCAACAGGAACCCGCAACGTCTTTCGCTCCCTCGGCGGTGTTGTTGGTATCGCCGTGTCCACAGCTGCATACTATGCTACTCTGAGCAAAGCCCTTTCAGAATCGAAGACGGTGCCTGAATGGCTTCGTGACCGAGTCTTGGATGGTACGTGGACTGTTGGGGAGCCCACCACTGCAGAGTTCGAGAGAGCTATCATCGACGCGCGCATGCAAGGCTTTCGGGTGGTCTTTATCACCACGATACCTCTTATGGCTTTATGTCTGCTGGCCAGTTTCTTGGTGGATGATATCGTGTTGAAGGGTGATGCCGCTCAGGAACGGATGAGAGAAAGAGGTCGGGCAAACAAGCCGGGATCTTCTCCCACAGCGCGGTTGGATACCAAGAGGGATAGGTCGCAACAGTGAGAAGCTTCCAAGGGATAACAACAGTTCCCAGACGCGTCACATTCACGTTATGCCCAAGCTATCGTCCGATATTCTTCCAGTGCGTCATGATCGAGTGTGTACAGAGCGTTTAGGACCAACGTCAACGTCAGCGCAGGTAGCCCCCTCTTCCTCCGCCAATAATTCGTCGATTCCATCATCTCAGGACATTCTTCAATCAACCTCCCCCATTTCTTCACAAACGTCGCATTGACTTCCCAGCCTTTCGCATCCCAGGCAACAGCCCATACCAAAAGCGATGGCTGCTCTCCCACTCCAGCTCGCTCAACGCCCAACAGATCACCGCACAGCTCATCATCATCAAACAATCCTTTCCGCATACCATCAAGAACATTGTCGTGGAACTTTGGGAAAGGGAATAGGTCTATCCAGGGATGATGTGCGGTCGAGCGCTGCAGCGATGTTGGCTGGATGCTCGTGGGACAGCTGGGTGAGCGTAGCAGGATTGGGCCGGTCTGGTAGAAGGGCGATATGAAGTCATCGCGACATAGACTTTCTTTTGGGAACCCGATTGCGGTGGCGTTATCGGCTATGGCGTTTAGAACATTTAGGCGGATGATTATGTGTAAATGAGATGGGCGCGGGGTATGTAGTGAATAGTCTTCGAGAGACTGCCGTATCAAGTTTCGAAGTCTCTCGGCCTCACATGTATCGGGTATGAGTAAGATACCATCGCCAATTGCCGGTACTCCAGAGAGTTCTGGAGAGCAAGTGTTGCTCAACACCGCCGATCCATCATGAGAAGTGCGAGTAGTCTCTCCATCCGATGTATCCTGAGCAGCCTTTCTATGGCCTACAGGTGGTCTAGTTATCAGTCAAGCTATACCGCCATGTCATGGGCTATACTCACGCCATGCTCTTTGATTTAGTCTATTCTGTTTTCGCTTTCTCTCGCGCCTTGAAGTTACACCAGTCCAGTCGTCTGTGTGGGTGCGAAGGTCGGGGAGAGGCTTGAATCGATCAAGCGCTGCGAGCACATCTTGATCTTTGACCGCTGAGCTCGAGTCCATGTTGATCGAGGGCATGATTCCAGTATAAGTTCCGTAGTGATCAATTACAATCGATGATAGGTTGCAGTGATATTTCCTCTCTCAGCCGAATGCTGAATGGGCGGGGTTGATCAGGGAAGGGCAAGCACTGGCATAACCTTCAGTGGAAGATAAGTAAAATTTAGCGCGTATTACAGTGGAGTTGTTGGTAATGGCGTCACCATCCACTGGACCACTATATTTAAGTTTCGATTGCTATGTTGACTAGGTTCTCTCTGCTGGAATAAGCTCACAGCCACAAATCTCAACTGCAAATCTTCTAGCCCACAACTTAGACATCGATATTCCTCATATTTCAATATCAGAGATAC